>JAPYYZ010000292.1:0-28398 GCA_030522705.1 Eretmocerus eremicus | reverse complement strand
ACTTTTCAACACTCTCCAAATACAATGCACAACTTCAAATTAGCCATATTTTGAAGTGCGTGAGTTTACACGCTTGCTCGGGATATTCAGATATACCACAACCCAGGGCCAGAAATTGACACGTTGTCCGCAATGGGATCCACCGATTGATCGGAATTTTGTACATATGATTTCACTCACGTAAACTTGAGTAATACATCAGATATCAGTCAATACTGTTGATTTTACTTCGAACCAACGTGAGCGGAGACTCAGAAGAACTCTTACCACGGAGTATCACGTGGATCACCGACACGATACGACGCCGCCAGTTTTGAATAATTCTGTCATTAGATCCGAGTCATCATATGGTGTCGCTTCTCACCCGCCAATCCGTATAAATTTTTCATCGTGAGTATGATGATATTGTCAAAATTTCATCCCCCCAATATATCGATGTTCATTGTTTACTTTATTGCGGAGAAGTGTTATTTTTCTTTAAGTGCGGCGTCGTATCGTTTCAATAATCTGCGTGATATCTCCGCGGTTTAGCAATGAAGATATGATCATTGGTCGATGGGAAACTATACGATTTTGTTCAAGAAGTACTTATACTTGCCACCCCCCCTCCCTTATTTAAATACTCTCTTGAATTTGACATTACGTTTACTTACGAGTATAGGGCATATTTATTAGATGAGATATGGAGACTCCCCAAGAAGTCATCTTTTTTGAATGAAAATGGAAGGAGGAGGCTCAAATACTTGCCTAGTATTTTTATTTCTTTGAAAGATATTTGTGATTTTGAAATGCTCGCGGATTGGAAGTTGATATAAATTCATGATAAAACGGGAAAAATATGGATATCTTTCTGTCAAACCGAGCTGAACTATGAGGTGTGATTTCATAATCATGCGAGTGAATTATGCAGAATACTCATTTAAGCCATGAAAAGAGCGGAAATTCATTTGTTTTTTCTAGAATCTTGAAAGAAGATGTTGATGATGATCATTATAAAGCAAGAGGCGGAGGCCTGGTAAGAATCGAGATGGTTGGAATCCGTGAAATTACTTTTCGGATTCATTCCAACCATGGACTTGAGTATCGCGTATTTTACACAGATTATCGAGTGCGGGTTGCAATATAATTGTTGGCTCTGCAGAAAATACGAACTAGTAGTTCGTATTAATGAGTTCATAAGGCTTTGGAGTTCCAATGCATTCCTTTTATGAAATCTGCAAGTTATTCTTTTGTAGAATGGGACTGATTCATCAAGCTTGGAATTTTTACCCGAAAACTGCATTAGGCGAAAATTCAGGCTCAATCGAAAAAAATTTCCTCATAGTCATGTCTCAATATTTCGGGAGTGTTTGGTTGTATTTTGAAGATCCTCTCGCCAACTTTTGTATAAATTATTATCATATTTTCACTGATGCATGAGTTACGAATGAATTTAAGTGTACCTAGCATCGCGACAAACATACAATCTAAAATATGCGTGGTCGTCGGTCTTGCTCCGTATCATTTTCATGATTCTCATGTAGAAGAATACAATGAAATGATTTGGATCGATCCACAATCATTCTCTTTGCACTTACAAGATCCAAAGATTGTACTTCGTGACTTCTTATTTAACTTTTTTGTGCAATTTTTCAAATTTGATGAGAGCTGAGTTGAGATTTTGTGGCTCAATCAATTTCACTATACCTAAATTCATTCTAACACCTTGTTATAGTATTCTTTAATCATTTCTCATGTCTAATCTCCCAAAGTCTCGTGAGATTTTTGGCGTATTGAAGATGGACTCCCCCCCCCCCCCTTAGATTCTTGCTTTGCAAGATGTAGATTTATCGAACTGATTGAATATCAGTAGTGTTGCGTACGCCCAAAAACTCATTGGTGATTTGAATACTTAAACTTGTCATCTCGTGCAGAAATTACGAAAATTACTAAAGGGCATGTCGTAACCGTGCACATTGCAAAAGCATGAACTTTTTTTGGTTTAAGTTGATGCTTTGCGTGATACATATTGAGATTAAAAAAATTTGATCCCCAAGTGTTTTCTCTAAGCTATTGAGCACGGGCATCTTTTTGGGGGGAAATATTGCGACAAAGAATTTTGATCAGAGTCGGCTCCCAGAGGTGAAATTCTGTCCTTGTCTTAGTGGGATACATTTTCTGAAAGCATTTTATGGCATCAAATGGAATACGTGCGGGAAAAATTCCACGCTCAGTCTCGCGGGTTATGACATGATTTTTAATTTGTGTTTTCTCTCGGGGTTCCATTCGTAAAACGCTCTTGATTCTAGAGACCCACATTTGGTAAACTGAATTCAAGATCGCATTTGCCAGACTGATTTCGTAGAATTCGTTATTTTGGTTCAGAACTATTTCTTTTTCGCGGATGATTCGCCTACTTTGATCACAATATGTCTCTTGCCATGTTCCATTAAAGCCCACGCGACCTTTTGACAAGAAAACACCATGTTTCGGTGAAGCAGCTCGCAAGGGGAGGTCGTCACCTCTGAATCCCGAATTAGGTTGAAAGTTCGGGAATCTTCTCCTTTTAGTGCCAAAAGATGATATCCAAACGGCGCAGTGGCCAATGTTCAAGCGTTTCTGAACTACAGTCTGTAAAATTCAACCTTATACGATATCTCTACACAAGACGAATGGCCTGTATAAGTATTGTCTGTCGTAGTTCAGAAATGCTTGAGCATTGGCCACTGCGCCGTTTGGATATCATCGTTTCGCACTAAAAGGAGAACATTCCCGAACTTTCAACCTCAATCGTGTTCCAGAGGAGACAAAAATCTTACCATCATCAAAGCAGAGCTATAATGATCAAGTCACGCCCGCGCGCACACACACACGCGCACACATATGAAGTATAGAACAAGCAATTACCTGGGTCGATTTTGAGCGTATTGTTGTTGTTATTATTGTTATTATTGTTGTTATTGTTGTTGTTATTATTTATATTGCTGCTGCTGTTGTTCATGCTGCAGGAACCTATGGATCCAGACAAGGGTGCATCGCTCATCTTCATAGTCCTTGGTTTGCGCTTGCGAGTCTGTATGGAATCCTTCTTCATAGTGAGTGGCCTATTCACACCATGGAGCTTGTAATATAAGCCACAGGCATTACACACCGCATCGCCGTGTGTGTTGCGGCGCCAAAGAGAGGTAGTTGTAGTTTGGCAGTTGCTGCACGATAGACCTGCGCGTCTTGAAGCCGACTTTGGAAAGGGAGAAAAGACGGTTAGAAATAAATTCAAAGGGATTGAATCAAAATTTTGAATACAAAGAATGAAGTTTCATGAGTAATACGTATCCCTGGCCATCAACCAACGATCTACACCTTACGGGGTCGACATAACTGATAATGAAGGAGAGACATGAGACCTGCTCTGCCGCTTTTCGTAAGAAATGCATGCGAATCTCAAAGAGAGTTTGTTTCCATTTTCTTCCGGTAAGTACCGCATCTATTCAATTATAACCCGGCACATCTTTTGCAAGTTAATTATCCATAGAATCGACTTTCAATTTTCTCAAGACGATTAATCACTATCAACTGTCCACAACGTCTCTACCTATTACCCTACAGACAGTCATGCTGAGTAAATGTTGCTGTTTCTGAGATCTCTAGCAGTCAATACAGGATTGGATTGATAATATTTTACGACAGCGCCCCCGGATGGGTAGTTTTGCCAGGGCTGAGAGTGTTTTGCGCGAAAATAAACCGCGCCCGCGCGCGAGTTCATACAATATTCCATGGCACGGATATCTTAAAACCATGTCCAAAGTAGCGATAATTAGGCTAGAGTGTTCAAAGTGGTATAAGGGCACTTTGATAAAAAAACTAATTATGGCAGTCTATTAAGTAACAAGAACAATCTGACCAAACAAATTTGTCTAATTGAAGCGTCCAAACTCTCCTACAACGACTGCAACTCGACTCTATATTTTGATATATTCACAAACAGCAAACCAATATTGCCAGATTTGATTTCTACTGTTAGTCGATCAGGCCCGGACTGAGATAACAACTCGGACAAGGAACTCGACCGGGCCCTTTTTAAAAAGGAGTACAAATCCATTCGTGCGAGATCAAATAACGTTTGCCATCTGGAGTGCTATAAATAGTTATCGTCAGAAATAGAGCGAGTAAAAATTAGTAGAAACAGTCGAGGAAAAATTCACTGACCACTACGAGATCATCTTACCTCAAATCACCATTAACTTCAGGATTTCAATGTAAAGAAATGTCGATTGAGAATAATCGATACGGGCAGAAAGAGATTGGACGGGATACGACGAAAATGTTGATAAGTCTTTAAATTCATATAAAGCCGATAGTTGGTGCAGCTTAGTCAAAGGTCACAATAATAAATCGAATTTTTTCAGGCGTAGATCGTTTTTTTCAGGTACTATAATTAAATTGATCCCAAGAGTTATTTTTGAGGTATAAGCTAAAAAAAAGACCCCGGTTAAGGCATCCGGTAAGAGCACTAACCGAATAATATTTTATGGGTATAGTGGCATCTCCAATTCAAAGTAAGCGAATTTATTGAATGTACTTAAGCCTTTTAGACGAACATTTGGGTCTCATTTACCCAAAGCTACAGAATTAACATAGACATAGACACATCATAACTGATGAACTCACCGACGGGCTCTCATAAAATAATTCAAAATTCAAAACCTATATAAGTTTTCATATGATTCAACCATAAATCGACAAGTACTTTTACAAAAAGTTTGATCCCATAAACCGTTGTCCATGATACTGGCTTTTGTTTCACTGCGCCGTATTTAATCGACCAAAACGTGATGAGCTCAGAGAAAGATAAGAGATAAATTCACTTTCAAATAAGGGTTTATGCAGATCGTGATCCAAAATTAAGAGTAAATTAGTATAAGGATAAATTTTCACAAGGACATGCAGATACAAAATCTGAGTAATGATCGAGACGAGAAAGTCGTAGAATGTTTGAAAAGAGAAACGAAAGATATCAAGTGAAGAAAGAATAGGCAAAAGTCGACAGCTAATCGTCAAATCTATGTAAAGAGGGATGGCAAAATTGGGATTTCACCTACCAAACGACGGCTCGATTTCTCTTCGGGAGTGCGAGAGACACCATTATACCCATAGAAGCCTTTGCAGTATTCGCCCTGGTCCGCCACTGAAACAGACATTAGGCCAAAAATTAGGGCTATCATCTTGAGTTTGATTCTCATAATTCTTTCCACTTTCAAACGGTTAGAGGCCAACTATATTTATGCCACTACAACCACGTTTCTATGCACTGGGTGCATTGATTTTTCATTTCGAAAGAAAAAATACTAGCGTTGGCGCAAATCAACAATCGGCCAAGGGCGAATATCCACAGAGGCTCCTGGTTGCCTTCACACAGGCAGTGTTCAAGAACATGACGGGTTGCCTTGCGACAGGCGAATCTTGAGCTGCTCGCTCTTCGCATGAAGTTAATATCGGTTATCAAGGTTAGATTTGCGGCGAAATCGTGTAGGAAAATCAATACATCTCAAACTTGAGAGAGTGATTTGGAGCTCGAGGAGCGAGTGACTGGTCATTACCATTTGGTTAATTGGAAAAAATAGAAGCCGAATCTATCCCGCAAATCATACCTGAACCAAAGGAAAGCAACCAAGACAAATGAGAATTGCAGATTCTCATTTCGTCTTGATACCAGGACTGGATGATCGCTCCTTGCTTACCATGCGCCGTGACTGTTTAACTAATGGACGATTCATGCCATTCATCTTGTGGTAAAGTCCGCAGGCGTTGCAGAGGTAATGGCCGGTGCCATCTCGTCGCCAAAGCGGAGTCGAGACTGCGCCACAATTCACGCACTCACGACCCTCGGTAAAGTATTCAGCTTCCATGTTGTGTGCTGTTTTAGTTTTTCAATCATGAATTTCTCAGTCTTTTTTCTACGCGTTCTTTGACGAGTGCACTGAAAAAAGGGGCTAGTTGTGCCAGAGGATCCGGCACCTGTGTCACAACGCTCCTCAACACCATTCACTCTGTCGAGCCCAAATTCGAATCTCTTTTCTGACTGACTGAGTGTCTGATCCTAACGTAACAATTCATGAATGGCATATAGAAATGCGTAGATTCGCCGATACGCATTGATGATTGAGAGGCTCATTTGCTTGCGCTTTTTTCGTGTATTTCGGGATTTATTGGTAATGAGTAACTTATTACGCTGGGATTAGAAAAATTTGAACTTACAGATTCATCAAGCACACTCAATTGAGAAGGATATTTAAGTTTGGGCGTCACAGAAACTATGCTTGGAATCCTTGTGACACAGGTGTCGGATCTATCCTTCGGAACAACTAACCCCTTTTTCAGTGTATGAATCATACGTCCTCATTCACTTTCCGCTCTCATTTCCAAGACTCGCGCGAATCAAAGCTATTCTTTTCCACACCAGAAATGCATATCACAGCTCTCATGTCACCATTCTCAGAAAATTTAACGGATACGTGAGTGAATCGAATTGTTTCGTATTGGTCAACGGAACAAGCCGAAAATACAGCAAGTATACGACTGTGAATATTCACAAGTGTGTAGATCTCACTTTGTCTACAACGAACCGCGTGACTGTGCAAAACATATTGATACATCAAGCACATATGAGTGATGCGCTTCATACTCGGAGCTTCGCACGCATCGTTTGTTACGAGTCGCGATATCAGTGGCCCCTTTTCACGCCGTTTCACGCGCAGGTTGGTTGCTTGCCTCAAAACAACTGCCCGGAAACCTCCGACCATTTTTCACAGCGATAAAAGAAAATAGAGTCGTCGATACGCGCTTCGCCATTCAAATGATGGCGTCTTTGCGTGTGAACGAAAAAACTGTACGTGGCTTGACTTCAAAGCAGAATGCGCACTGAAAAGAATGAACAAGCTGTTGAAGCAAACCTCAGACACAATTTTTTCCTTCCTCAACCCACCGTCCTGTACAATCTTTCTACTTTGTTTTCATCGCCCATGATTTTGTATCAACTCAATTCATATGACTTTCTCGCCTCTCTTATTCTTTTCCCTAAGAGTACCTGACCATATAATAACCCATCAATCCACATAATTCGACCGTATCGTCTACTTACCAAACAATATTTCCAAGTATTCTATTAATAAGTTGATTTTGGGGGGGAATCCGGAAAATGAGAGAAAGGGGGTGAAAAAAGCGAACCAAGTATTCTATTAATAAGTTGATTTTCGGGGGGAATCCGGAAAATGAGAGAAAGGGGGTGAAAAAAGCGAAGAAAATGGGAACAAATAGAAGTTTTGAATAGACCCATTGATAAAATATGTTAAGTAGGTTGAAAGATTGCTTTGTCTAAGAATTAAAAGCAAGACTATAATCAGAGAACTGAGAATGAAGGAATTGATGTACATTACGTCAGCACAAGTACACGTGTTTCTCATCGAGAGAGCAAGATTTCAAAAAAAATTACAGAATTTCTATTTCAAGTTAAGCAAAGATATGGCTCATCTTTATTTCTCTCTCTATGACAAGTTCTGACTATACATTCAGTCTCTACCCCTTGTGATAAGGTCTTTCGTAATGCGCGACTCAGCATATTTTGCTTGGGCGAAAATTTCTCGCTCTTTCAGCTTTTAAATGATGTTTTGCACGCATTCGTGCTTGAGATTCCCAAATTTAGTGCGTTTGGCAGCCATGATATAATCTGATTCAGAATTACTTCTTGCGTCAAAGCTTCCCATCAATATTAAAAGAAAACAACACTTCAGCTGTTTCAAGTGAGGGAAAATTCGAGGTGCAGCTCGGGTCATGCTCGGGGTCATGAGTATGGGTAAATCCACCGCAACTCTGAAATTCCGTATGACGCTCCGTTTAAACCCTCACGAAAATGAGGGGAACAAAATAGACAATTGCTTATTTCTGTGTTCTCCTGATGGAAAAGGTCTATTCGTAACTGCTCTCAACTTCCTAATTTCATGGCAAGGTTGAAGCCATCAAAATATAAGGCTTAGCAGGCCAACGCATCACACTTGGAAAATCTCCACGTTCCTGCGCTATGCTTTGACATTTGATCTCAAACTACTTCAAGGATCTCGTCATCGTTGGCCAAAATGAACTACAAAATCGGCAGTTATCCTATCCAATGACTTTTTACTCAAATCTATTTAATCTATAGAACAACCGAAGAGATTACGTTTCATAAATATAAATTCTGTATGGGAGACCATCTAAACCAGGTTTGAGCTCTAATTACCACGTATCTTTTGTTATTGAGTTCTGAGTACATCTTGATGGTCGGTTCATTCGAGCCAATGGACAACCAACTAGGGGAGAGACTCTCGCGATCATTACGAAAAAACTATTATTTTATTTAAATGAGAACTCTAAGACCAATCCTTGACTCTGCTCGAAGTAATTTGTCTATTTTCATTTACCGTATAATGAAAATAAGTTTACTAAAGGCTCTGATGGGCATGATGCTCGTTTCATGTGCATAGAGATTTGTTTTAATGATATCCAAATGAAGCAGAGGCTCGATTTTGCACCGAATAGCATCCGCAAATTATAAAAACCTTATACTCCAGAGCAAGTGCATTACAAGAAAGACTATATCCATCCGATCAATACGGCCGTTTCATTATCGATAACGATGAAAATACTCTCATCAGGTCGATCAACACTAAATTCGTTGCAAAATACTTCTAAGCTTCGATAAAATCTATCCGTTTAAAATAATTTCTCAAACCGACGCGTGTTTTTCCATCACTCATTCTCCTTAGGCAATCGTGACGCCGAACTCATTCAGTTCAATTTTAATGATCTCAAAGTTAAACTGTTTTTGATGATTTTCTAACAGCGAGACCGAATGGGAGGTAATATTTTTGGTGGCAATACTCAATTTGGTCACCTATTTGATCTTAAAAAGTTCAAGAAAGTTGTGTCACACTAAAATGATACTAACTGATACATATGTATGCAATGGACAAGGCTCGATGGGCATCTATTAGTTGTGTAAATTAATTGATGAAATTTATAAACATTGTTTGTAACAATACTATAATATACTTCCACCGGCTCAAGAATGTTATACCTCCAAACTTTTGAAAATGCAGAAATAATCTGCAATTTTTTTACCACCAAGGTCTAAAAAAATGTCGGCCATGGACTGAGATACATCACGTCAACTTTCACCGATAATTGCTCGGGTCACTGTGATATTTTTCAAGAAAGCTGCATTTCCCAGTCAGTTTTGAGAGCTCCAACCTTTGGTGATTGTTATTTCATGAAAATTGGAGATGACTCTCTGCAGACACAGAAGTTTTCTGAAAAATTCGAATCAATCCTTGGTCATCCGTAGAAAAAATTAATAAAACCGTATCAATAGCGGGATAAAATAAGAATTTGTAAACTAGTGAGAAATATTATTTTTTTTATCGAATACGGAAATAAATGTGTCATTATCTTCGTCAAACGCTACCGGGGACTCTTTTAAATTGTTATTCTTTCGCCAAATAAAGAGAAATGTACTTCTCCGTAGAACACAAGAAAAATGATGCTAGTCTTAGTCAATCTTAAGAGGAAAAGTCATTCTTCGGCGAATTACAAAAGATAAAGTGTCAGTTTCCATAAGAGCCATCATTATCATCTATTCACTTACATCCGAGTATTTTGCATTCATTTCGAAGTTTGAATAATTATTATCACTTACAAGAACGATGACAAATAAGGGAAAAATCTCCCAAGTACTCCAAGAAGATTATATTTCTTCAAATTTTTTTCAACTCGTAAGGGAGTCAAAGGGATACCTCTATTATTTCCCGCCCACTCGAGACTTTGAAGATCGTGTATGAGAATTAGAGGAACTATTCACAAATTATAAAAAAAAGTCAGTAATTATGGGAGCGGATATAATGGAAACGGACACAGATGTTATCTCACGAGGATTTCCGGTGAAACACGATAAGGGTTCTCTCTCTGTATCTTGGTCCTTCCAACGATCAACGTATATTCAAATTATTGCTTTAAGCACATTGTTTCGTTATAGACTAGAAAAATTACCACTTCATCAAGAGGCAAATTTTTAATATTGTAAGATTCATTCAATCATCAACGTCATGACAAATTCAGTCAGGGTATACTCAGGGAACAAACGGCCGCTACGTGATGGCATCAAACTTGTGCGGACGTTGGTTGGTCCGAAATATTATTTGATGGGGAACAAAGAAAAAATATGCGGGTAAAACCAATTCGATCGTCTTTCGATCAATATCACTAACATCTCATGTAAATTGCACGAGCCAAAAGCAATACGACCTCACATTTGACACAAATGATTCCGTTGGTTTTTAGTCCATCATATAAGGATTCTACCCAGTCAAACTCATAACAAATGTAATACAGGGATAATGAGTAAGATCTTTGAGTCTCAAGCACATTCAGTCCACTGCTACAACTGATTTTTGTCTCAATCTTTTCCTTTCCCAGCAAGAATAAAAACAATACGCACTTAGAGTGAACGATGCGTAGGGCGAATGTCCTATCGGGTATCATGAGAGGAAACGATCGGATGATTTTGCGAGAAACGCTGACCCTACACATTACTGTTGCTTCGCAATTTGCATGCCCAAGGATCTGCGTTCGCGCGCTTCACCTTACTGGCGTCGCTAAGACGAGACCATAGTGCAACGTTACAATTAACCCAGTGCTGATCCACACGACTGTTCACTTTATTATTAGCCCACATAAAATTACCCTCAACAAACTGACGGTTGAGATCGTAACGGGCGAATGCTACGGAATGCAATCCCTCTTCATATACTCTCGTTATTCTTCGAGTTCAAAAAAATCATGGCAGACCGGGTGCGTCACACGGGAGAATGAAAATTCGATCCAAAAGTTCAAATCAGACACTCGAAGCAGATATTACGATTGATCTATAATATACGGATGATGAAATAAGTGTCGGTGTAAAAACCACGTCAGCGTGCATTTCCCCCCGACATGACTGCATATGTTGTGACGTAACAAACTTTAATTAATAAAATCCCAAGTATGTATGAGCGTTTCCACCGAATCGTGGAATTTTGGGATATCTGGGAATAACGCTATTTCTGCTTCGTCTTGAATGAATGTTGGGGCTTACACATATTCTTTTAAGCATCAAATTGAGATACAATGCTTTTTCACGAGGTTTCGCAAGATTTCACAACTTCCACGCTTGTCTAGATGTGCTAAATTGATAAAATCTTGGTGGAAATTTTGCAAACCCCCTTGACGTATTGTGCGTGCCGTGCGAATGTCGCGCTACTTATTAGCCTAATTCCTTTGAGATATCTACCTATATATTATGTTTGATTTGGTGGTCGAAGCTTTGTGTGTGCCCGTGGAAGTATCAGAGCTATACGAGTTTAAAAAATAGAAATAGATTTAGGGCTGTTCAACAGACCAAGCACTGTTAAGGCTGCAGTTATTAGGCCGTGGCAGATAATGATATGAATCTTGTTGGGTTCGATAGTTCTATTAGCCACGAAGTTCTTGATTTTGGTCTAAATGCCGTGCCAGCCTCCTATTTCAATCTGGAGCAAAAAGCAGAGAAATGAAAAAAAAATTCGACTCTTCAGAAGAATACATTACTATCCTTGGCACACCTCTGCTTCTCAATCTTTGGTCCTAAAACCTTCTTGTGACTCAAGAATTTCGTCGTTATAGGATCTTAGAGTGACGCGGCATCAGTCAATATAAACTTGACAGCCCAATAATGGCTCAAGTACCTGCCTAAGTCATGACTTTCTCGTAGAGAGAAAAATCTTATCACTTTGAAGGATTCTATTGCATTCTACAAGACGCGTGAAAAGTCGATTCATGATAAGCAACAGTTTATTCTGGTTCTGGATTCGTATACGCAAATGCAAAGCTGTATGGACGTGACAATGCGAGTGACTTCGTTTGCTCCACGTCTTACACTAGGAATGTGGGAGAGCGAATGCGAGTATAAAATTTTCGCGGAACTCGGTTTACACGGAGCTACTCTATAGTAAATATGCAATATACGGATGGTTTTCAGAAGTTGACTACTTTCTTTGCCTATTAAGACTCACTGCAGAGTAACAGCAAATAGTTGGCTCATTTGTCTACGCGGCTCTCAGTGAGAAACGCCGACTGCCAATTCTTGATTCAATTTTGCTAGCAAATATTCTTGGAATTTCTTGTATTGAAAATTGCGGAAAATGTACGCTATATGGGAATGAGATGTGGGATTCTATGAGAAAAAGTGTTGATACATCCTTATTCATGAGCATTATCTGGGTTGATGATTAATTGTATTCTATTTGAGAGAGTATGAATCATGTCCGCGCGATTCATCCAATGATTCGTGTCCTGTTTATTGTTGCGTGCGATTATCAACTCGAAAACCAGTGCTACAGATACTTGAACAGTTTCAAGGCTTACGCTTAATCAGTTTTTGAGGCACAGGCTCAGACCCAATCCTCGTGAATCTCATTCGATCTATCTGCTTGGTGGAAAAACATGTTATGGCCTTATAACTCGCGCCGTCAAGAATTCGAGAGTCACAGCTTTCTGTTTATCATCTTGGATAGTTTAGAATAACGTGTGCAACAGCTCATTGATGTACCTTGTCTTTTTTTCAGATTTTTTTTTTCGTCAAAAGACGCTAATTCGGTGGAAATGCTCACATGGTACCTCGCGCTAGACCGAGTTTTACAAAAGGAATGAGCTGAAGGGGAGATACCAAATTAATTTTGATGCTGAATCGATACGATCGGGTATCTATTCATCACTCACGGGAGTTTCAAATTATTAATATGGACCGGCTTTTGCGATTCAAAGTATATCGCCTCATTTGCTGGCATTCTCAGCGAATTGGCTGCTTATGTCATGCGTCGAAAAGAAAGGCACACAAGGTCTTGGACACTCGACCACTCGGGTCAGTCGGGAACTAACCTTGGCGAAGACCGTTTGTCTTCCTGACGATCCAGATCTTCCAAGGAAAGGCGAAACGCACTAACATCTGCGTGAAATCAACTTTTTCCGATGTTTTTCATCTTACCTTCTAACTTCCATCAAAATCCTCCATTGCAACCTCGCAACCATCGAGACTCGGAGGCGCATTTGTTGAAGTGGAGTGATCTGTTTCGATGTATGACGTATGACATAGTCAGTTAATTAGCTAAAAAAACCGGCAAATTAGCCGATATACTTTGACTCGCATAGGCCGATCAAATATATTCATGATTTGAAGAGAAGATACTTTCGTTCGCGTCATATGATAAATTTGTTGTAGATGTGTTCGCGTTATCCTTTTCCGGGAATGTCTGTGTAGATCACTGATACGAAGTGAATTTCAATTATTGCTACCGTTAACCAGGATTACCTTGAACAGACTGAGTAATTTTGAAACAACCTGGTAAAGAGTTGCATATCCTCGCGGGTGGCGAGGCAGGCTGTTCCGCGGCTCTAGTACCAAACCGACTCACTAGCGGCGTGCATGGCTGATGTTTTACACCGCTATGGAAGCTCGTATGTAGGTCTTTATTAGCTCTGCGTTCGTTTAAAGATTGTTCTTGAAGTGAAAAAAGTTGCTCAAAACAATTAGTCTCGCTCGAGCACTTTCAGGACAAATCCAAGAGAATAGCGCAACAATTCACTTGTCTGTTACGATTCCTTGACAAATTCATCGTTATATTGGAGTATTTGCACTTTCTACTGATGCAGCAATACAAATCTGAAAAGTTAGCACTTTTCGGAGATTGGGGTAACTTTGGAACGTCTCGAGGAAGCTCTAGAACAATTGTCCATCTCCGAACTCAGAATCGAAACTCACAGCATCGAGTTAGAAATTAAGGGAGATTTAAGACCATGTGGAATCTACCTCAACGATATTCATTATGAATTGATTTAAAATGAAACAAAATAATATTTTGAAACTGTAGCTCCAACCCCCTCTGCGTATCGGTAGAATGGAGCACTGTGTAAAATTTTGAAGCGATTCGACGAAAGCTCTCGGAGTAATCCCGACTTTAGTGCAGCATTAGAGTATACTTGGACTACATAGTTGAAATACTTCCAAGAGCTTTCAACGGATCACTCCGAAATTATAAACAGTGGGGCATTCTTCCAAAACGCAGTTCAGATAGAAACTACTTTTTTTAAATGATGTTTTGTTTCATTTATGATGAATGTCGCTAAGGTAGAGCTTCTTTCTCTTACAACGAGATCAAGTGCGTCTCGTGCCAATAACGTCTGGAAACGAAGCTATCGCAATTTGAAGATAAGAGGAATAAACGCTAACCGACATTATTTCCCTCATAATCGACGGCGCATGAGTCCGGTACATAAAATCGGTCAGAGAAGTCCTTAACGCATTCTCAACCTTTTTTAGAGGTTATTTTGCGGAATCTACAGGTTTAGGTGAGTTCCGAACCACCGAAACCACCGAATCGGCACTTATGAATATTCACAGTGGTGCCGGCCGGGATTTGAACCCCGGCCTTCCGCGTTGAAGGCCAGGACCTTATCCACTAAGCCGCGGTGGCTTAAAAAAAAAGAAGTCCAATCCGTTGGAGAAGTCAAATGTCGATTACCGGCATAGAATCATCAAATGTAGTTTTAGATGAGTCGTTCGAAAGCTTAGACTCTCAGCTATCGATTGAAAACCAACAAGCTGTTCTAGGACCGTGCTTTCAAGTGAAATAAAAACCATCTAGGATACGACTTACATCAAACTGTTTCAAGTTATATACCCAAAAACAGTCTTCCAAGTGCCCATGACTCTGAGCCAAAATGTCCAATCAAGATCTACTTGGCGCCAATTGGAAGCGGAAATTTCAAGATTTCAAGTGATATAGGATAAAGGTATACTTCATTGGAGCGTCGATGAGTTACAAGAAAAACAACAACGAAAAAATTCAAAAGTGCTCCACAGCAACCCCGGTTAACGGGGTTACTGTGTTAGCAATTTTATTAATAACTGTGTTAACTATGTTAGCAATCAAATTCTCGAAAGATCTTTGAAGTGTCAGCATAAGTTTACACTCCGACTATAACTTCGCTTCAGACAAATAATAAGAAATATATTGTGCGGAGAAATTCAATCTTTCGCTAGTCACACGCGTTCCAAGATGCATACCTTAGCTCATATTTTCGGGGGCGTTTGACAATCACTCTGTAATTTTGATGGGTGATCAATCATACATCGAAAAAGTGAAAACTTGTTGCTCAAGACTGTGTCTGTTGAGGAAACAGAGCAGAGCGGATTCGTTTGCGTGTCACAGCGTTCTTCGTATTTTTCAAAAGTCGCTCTCGTTCATGTTGCAGCACTCATGTCGGTAAAAAGTCGTTACTCTGAACATGGCATCTTATTCTACAAGTGAAAACCTATAAAGTGAGTCTATCCTGATTGATGTACTCAATTCTCTATGAACTTGAGAGAGTAAGCGAGAAAAATCTCCTTGCGTAACTCAGTTGTAAAAAAGTTTTAAAACTTTTTTTGCATGGCACAGAAATTTTATGGTCGGGAATCACTTGCAACAACCTGTAATCTGTGTCTCACAACCCAAAAATGCATCTAAGCATCGCCGCCGTCAGCTTACACGAGTACTAGCTATTCTATGAGCAAACCCCGCAAATCGGTCGATTCTATTTGAAATTTTTGATTTTCCCCCAAAATGGAAGCACGCTGTTTCCGAACACATATTTTGATGTAAAGAGTTCAGTGGATTTGACAGTGACCGCATCATTTATTTTGTAACTTCCCCGCGACCTTGGTACCCAAAGAACAGAACGAAATTGAAAAAATGAGTAACGAGGCAATTGTCACACTCTTTCAGCTGATTCTTGAAAAAAAATTTTCTCAATTTTTTTTGAGAAAATCGTCCGAATTGTGAGATTAACCCATAATTATCTTTTACTAACATAATTTTCACTTTTGAGGAGTATGAAGTTGCTTTGCAGCCTGAAAGATTCGAGATCTCCAAATTCGAAGCACAAGTATGAACAAAAATAGCGTGGACCATTTTTCATTCGGACCATTTGACGGCGCCGGATTTTGTTCCTAACAAATGAGAATTTGCAACTCAAAAAAATTCCACGCAGCCCAGGTTGTTTTGTACTATACGGTAGGACAAATATCCGTGAACAAGATTTCAAATTGATAAAGTGCCTATTGTACTTTTTTGGAAAGCATTTGAAAACTTCGAGAAGAATCCTAATATTCACTTACTCTCAAATAATCCAAAAGCGAGTGATTTTTTAGCAAATGAGGAAAGTCAAGGGAATTAAGCCTCCCGGATTGCGTAGAGGTCAATTTTGACCACCCGAAAGATAAACAAGCTCTTGGAATAATAATAATTTTAACGAAATGTCGTCATCCACAGAATAAATTTAATGAGTGTTGTGAGCGATAAGGTTCGGTCGACATGGCACAGTTATCACTTCTGGACCCTCTTTAATTATGAAGACTTCATCTTGCTGCAGAAATAGCTTTGACAGGCAGTACAGAGTAGAACCGTAGATAACACGGCGCAACAAAACTACATCCTGTGTGACATCCAACTCCGTTATTTTCCATTCAAAGACCTTGATCGTTATAGGGTGTCAGATAATATGTCAAACTAGACTCTTAATTCTATGAATTCTATGAAAATTTGTATGTGCTCATCAATATTTGAATAAATTCTTGACTACTTCCGATATTACTGACAAACTACCAAGGTCTACTCTCTAAATTCGATCGAGTGGAAAGTCACTGTAATCGCGTGAAATTTCGAAGGCAAGAGTGATAACTACTTTCTGCTAGAAGTTTTACCCATATTATATTGAATAGAAAAAACTGAAATTTTTCGTGAATAATGATTGAAACTTACTCTAGTTACTCACACAAAAATTATAATTTTGATGACGGAGATAAAAATGAAAGAAAGTTCACACCCAGCATGATGCGCCCATGATATAAGAAGGACTCGAACCCGCAACTTATGGGGTTATTAGTTGTCGAATCAAAGGACTAGACCATTTCACAAAGATGTCAGTAACTTACATTGCCTGTGAGGGGGTCGAGTAGGGGAGAGCGGAGTGACGTTGGACAGGGGCGATGTTTGACACTGACGATATTTCTTCTCTACGCGATCTTTATCGTTTCCGACCACATTGATAATTCATTTTCAACACAAGCACATCTTCCTAAGCTATGCAGATCATTGAGTTGGTGCCTCAGCAGCCTCAAACCACTTAGACTGAAATTTTTTAAATATTTTGTAATTCTTTGCGACTGCAGAACTACAAATAGCTCCTAAGCCGCTGCAGTGCCCATATCGCCACTTAGGTATTCGGAAACTTTATTAAAAGGCAAAGATTTTGAGTTTTTGTGGGTTCAAATGGATCGAACTAGAGCCAAGCTACGCCAATTCCACGAAAAAGTAAGGTGTCGGGCGATGTTGGACAGGCCTATGTTAATCAATGGGGCGGCTATCATCCAGAGGGGTCGGAAAAATGTGATAAGAACTCCTCTTTTCAATCATCTTCCCAAAAAGTTCGGGTGAACCCAAGCTTTTCGGTGGCATCACACATTCTTGACTACTCTTTGAACGAAGAGGAGAAATTGCACCATGTGTCAGGGTTACACTGACTTCATCATGTTACAAGCTGTTTCCAACATTGCCTCCAATTTCGTCCAAGATCGCCCCAAAATTTGGTTTGATCGATCCCAAATAAGTTGAAGAAGTATTCTCGATACTGAACGAGTCAAATGCTGGTCACTCGCCGATATAAATAAAGTGTTCATCGAATTAGTTCTTCATCGAATTAAATTACGCAATTCAAGCTCCACCTCCCATGCCTCGAAAGATCACTACAAGATGCTTATCTGGCGTCGATTCTGATCATCTCCAGAACCTCATAAGCGGTGGCATTGACTCTGCTATTTACCCGCTCAATCCATTAATAGATGCTTCAGACCATTTCTTGGTCATCAGCCACAGTTCTGTAAACATTGTAAATGTTGTAAATATAGCTCCTAGATTTAATTTACTAGATTTAAGTCCTACTGTTTACCCAAGTCTATGCGCAACAGGCATTGACCTCAAAACTGGACACCTTGTCTCAGTCACGCTATGAGCCTTTAAGATGCTCGCGCCCACAAAAACTACCATGGCATCGTCTATGCACAACAAACCTTGGGTTAAAGCTGACATGAAGCGCATGAAAAATCAACGTGATCGCCATTGCTGATTGTGAGAGATACAAATCTCTCCGCAATGAGGTTTCTCACCAACGCGACTTGAGAAAGAACAAAGTGATTTCTGATAGGCTCAGTTTGGCTCCTGATCACAACTCGAAATGGCGTAGGCTCCGCAAGCTCGGACTATCCATTAGAAGATTGCCCTGTCCGCTTACTATGTTCTTTGCCAATGCACTCAATTCATATTTCGCCTCCGTAGCATCTATTGCCGCACCACTCACTGGTGCAGATATTGAACAAGTGTGTACTACACCTCTACCTGAAGGGACTCCCGTGTTTGAATTTACTCCTGTAACCGAGACTGACGTGCTCCGCGCACAGATGCATAGTAACTCTCATGGTATGGGAGAGAATAGCATCTCATCCGGATTGCTCAAGCCAGTTTTTCCTGCTCTTGTACCATACTACACCCAACTATTCAACGAATCACTATCAACGGGCTATTTTCCATCACCCTGGAAACGTGCATCTGTCTTTTCACTGGGGAAAAGAAAAGTCCCATATCTTCGTTGTCAAACACCCGTCCGATCGCTCAACTATCCGAGTCCTCCAAGGTTCTGGAACGCTTAGCGCACGACCAGCTGATGCGGCATCACCTTACAAACAATTTACTGGACCCTCACCAAGCAGGTTTTCGACCGACTCACTCAACTCAGACTGCACTTCTCGATCTTCTTGAAAATACTCGCACTGCTATCGATAAACGCATGCTCACTGTTCTCATTTCTTTCGACTTTCCAAAAACTTTCGACACCATATCGCATGCAAAACTTCTATTCAAACTTCGGAAGTACGGGTGTTCAGACAGGACAATACGTTGGTTTGCGAGCTACCTGCAAGGTCGGTCCCGAGCTGTGCTCTCTGATGATGGTTCGCATTCCAAATGGTTGGATCTCTCAACAAGAGTTCCACAGGGCAGTTGTCTAGGACCCCTTCTATTTTTGATCTTTATCAACGACCTTCCATCTGTGCTCAACAGCTCACAACACGTCATCTATGCTGATGATAAGCAAATTTATAGGCACTGCCTTCCTATCGAACTTCCAGCCTGCATTGAGCTCCTTAACCAAGATGCTAACGCTGTTGTTCGATGGTCAGCATAGAATGGACTCAAACTGAACCCAGACAAAACAAGTGTCATCATCCTCGGGAGTCAATTTTACATCAGCGATCTTAAGCCCAAGCTCGCAGACTTGCCCAAGATTGTGGTTTTTGGTGCTGAGATCCCCTACTCATTCTCAATCAAAAATCTAGAAATAATTATAGCCTCCGATCTTGACTGGGAGGAACAAGTGAAGTCGATTGTGCGTCGCATGCACGGCACTCTGCGCACACTGTGCTTCTATCGTAATGCACTGACACGATCTCCAAGACAAAAGTTGGTGCAGTCCCTCGCACTACCATCCTTCGACTATGCCGCCACCATATTCAACCACTTGAATGAAGCTCAAAAACTGAAATTACAACGTTCACAGAACGCTTGCATTCGCTTCATCATAGAAATATCCCCTGGCGTGATCATTTGTCCCCTTTTGACTGTCTTTAGGTTGGCTTTCCCTTCAACGTAGGCGACGCTTCCACATGGCTTGTCTAGCTTTCAAAGTTTTGAAATCAGGTGAGCCTGCTCATTTCCGCGCTCTTTTTCGACTAAGGGATGAAAACCCATATTCGCGCAGAGTACCACCTCGAATCCTCCATTATTCTACCCCCAGGACTGAAGTGCTTAATAAGTCATTCACAGTAGTTGCATCCAAACTCATAGATAGAATGTCTCCTCTCGACCTTGACTCTATCACCTTCTCTGAGTCCAGGTCTAAAATATTCAACTACCTATTTGAGAAAGACAAAAACGATTGAACTGAGAAAGCGCGTCGATCCAACGTTCTCATTGTCCCCCGACTCTAGTGAATGATTTCACGCTTTAACTTTATATTCACTTATTGCTTATTGATTAGTTATAATTAGTTTAGCTCTCAATCATTATTTCATCCTTTTTCATTCTATAATCTTAATATCTCTACTATCGACAGCTGCACACACCAGTTCTTGAAAATTTTCATTCACAAGCGCCTGTTACTTCTTATTACAACCGATACAACTATATGTAATTATTATACCTAAATTGTATGAATACTCTCAGAGTCTGACGAGTTTCTACCCCTAGACTCCAATAAATCCATTTCAATCAATTCAATCAATGTTGAGCTGATCACCACTGACTAGCATATTTCACAAATTTTGATAATGATTGCAATAGGAAATATTTTCGCTCGATTTTTGATAGAGTAAATTTTGAGATACATGAAAAATAGAGTGTAAAGTGTATTTGAATCGATCTACAATATCTCATTGGAATTTTTATGAACGCATGACGCACATCAAAGTTACAGATAATTGTATAATTGCTAAATGATTCGATTTTTCACTGCTGATACTAGCTCATTAGGAGCCCGTCAAATTTTTTTGAAAAACATGAAGCTATAGTCGTTCTTGTTATCTTCCTAATCCCTTTTTTGGATTCCTTGTGTGATGGAGCCTTTCGGTGTTATAGATGATATACTGAGAGTATCATTTATCCATTGGCTTTTGCGGGTACTGTGGGGATCACGTCAAATAATCAAACTTCTTACGAATCTCGGGGCAAAATCACCTAGACACACTTCTCTATATCATATCTCACGATAAGAAGGAATATTCACAACAAGAATCGAAGAGCCATCCCTCATAATGCGGTATACCATGTATTTCGAGTGAGTTTGTCTTTGTTTGAGGCACGCGATCCCCTATTACTCTATCTCTCTCACAAAATGGTATACCGAATTATGAAATACGTCCGTTACGTCCGTGTGCCACCCATTTTATTGCTTTTTTTTTAGACCAGTTTCCCAAAAGTTCCAATGCATTTCACTGTCTGAAAATTGCAATAGAATTTTTTCTATAGCAGCCACACGTATCTGCCTCACGGCACCTTATTTGTGGGATTCAGACGGAAATTTTTACGTGTCTATGGTAGAAAAAAGCTGATGGGTCTTTTTGGTAATATCATACGAATCAGAAGAGCGAGGAATCTATGAATTTTGAGTAACACTTGCAAACGTTATTCTACCTTTTTTCTATCGATAGGCACACGTACAAGGGTTCGAATTTCCGTATGTGTACACCAAACAGATGATATTTGGACATCTACAGACATTTTTCATAACAGGGTCTTTTGAATTACATAGTCGATAACAACAGCGATGGTGGCGGGTAACACTTACGTTTGCCCTCAAAATGCTCATATTTCGATAATTCTAAGACCTCAAAGCAATCAGGTAGGAGCAAAGTAATGATCCTCTGCTTCCTCAATTTCCATGCTTTGTTTAATAACTTAGACATTTTTTGGGATTTTTCTCATGGCTGGCAGAGCTAGAATCATCGAATAACACGTCACTTTCCTTATCGTGGAATTACCCATATACGAACAGTTTGTCTGCTAATTAAGCCACCTAAAATTCCCGAGACGATTTCCGTTTTTCCCTGCAAAATTCCCGATTGGCACAAAAAAATATTCAGTGGAAAATGATTAGAAAGATGGGACGAATCTTTCTCTCTTTGTTCAAGAAAGTGAGATGTCGTAGATAAAGAAAGATAGATCAATCAGTTCTCCCAACACGAAACTTAAGATGGGATTTGGAGGAACGATTTTTGCAAAAGAAAAACTCTGAGGTGCCAAACCTCGGGGTCCGAATAGTGCGCTCATCGAACAATGATTTTCTCTCGTGTTTCTTGTCAGAGAATCCGAAAAATAAGTTCTTTTATAGACCTTAGACGCCATGGCTAAAATCAAAATCTGGGCTAGCGAAAAAACTCAACGTTTTTCCCAAATTTGATTTTTGTCAAATATATAAGTCCTTGAGAATACTGTGTTTCAATTGACCCAAAATGATGACTGAAGTATCTCTGTCCGAGTGTCCATGTATTTTTAACCTCTTGGACACGACCCTGGTGATTTCATGGGGCGAAGGAAAATCGAAATCGGGGTATAAGTCAACGGATCTGGGCAAGCTTCATTGAATTGAACTAATCCCATTTCAGAATTCCATGTTTCCAGAATTCCAAAATATTTTCTTGTCGCTTCTGATTAGGCACGCTGAACGTAGAATTTCTTTTGGGACGACGGGGAACATAGTTTTTTCACCGTGGATCTTTCAGGATCCGAGTCACTCGCGCCATTCAGTCCGTTCGAGAAAAATGTCGATTAGATCCACTCGAATTTCAGTAAATTCAACGTCAAAATCAATCAATGTAAAGTGATTGAAATTGGACTCATCACTGGAACATCAAGTAATAAATGGACTCAAAGAATCAGAGACAATAACTGAGGAGGATTACGATTGATGCAGAATGTGGAAGTATCATCATAACATCAAAAACAAGACAACCGATTGCTTCGTAGATGAATACAAGACACGAGTATCTCTACATTTAGGCATTTTCAGCTGATTATAGTAATGATTCTTTTGAAATGCTTAGTTACCCATGATTAAAAAACTGGATTTTGTTGCTAGTTGCATGGAAACTGGAAACAAACAATTATCACAAACGAGAAAAAGTAGGGAAATTTTTCTCCACCGATGACCACACCAACAGAATACGTGAGAACACCCTATGATAAAATTTTATGTACTTCATGGAGCTGAATGGAGATATATGACTGTTGAGCGGCCGACGCGGGAACTGACATTCGTTTTTCACTGACCCACGACGAAGCCTGATAAATACATTACTTCATTTGTCCAAGAGATAAGACTCTTGGGCTCATCTGCTTTCGCCGCAGAGGCATTTACCAATTCATGCCTCAAATCTTCCCAAAATTCAAGGCTGAGCTGGGCTGTCATTTTGTTTCCAATCGATCGATATCGACATCCACAAGTATCTTAAAGAGAATGAAAATCTGAAGTAAAATCACAAGTTAGGAATGAGGAATTGATCGTCATATGTACAACTTCACACGAACTTACTCGCTCCCACAATTTTTCTAAAAAAGCAATGAGCTGGGATGATTGTATCGAGGTCGAACTCCCGAATCTCCGTCACTCCTGGTTCAGTCTCTAAGGACTCTGACTTTTATGCCTCCGCCGCGTCTTTTTCTCTCCGCCTCTCAATTTTCCTCCTGGCCGCACCAAGAAATACGACACCAACGACTGCGCTTTCTCACACATTTTCTGTTCGATCAATCAACAGAACAAATGTGTTGCGCCAGGGCCGACGGAGCAACCCAATCTTGTTCAACGACTCGTGACACTTGTGCCCTCGCCGCAACCGTGACAGACTGTGGGTGTCACATGATTACGTGCTCACGATCATCGCGAGCGCTCGGTGTCTGATGCGCGTCGAATTCTGTCGATACTCCATTTTTTTATAACTCTTGGGTAAGCATCTAACTTAACTATAGATATAGATAGTTTCCTCTTATCGGTATACATGACATGACGGAGTGCAGCATCCGATTCCTTAGATCATGAGGAAATACAACATTTCAATTGCAAGAGCCGTTGCTGAACGTACTTGAATCTGTGGCGAAATAAATCGGTATTATCGAGAAAGTGAAGATAATGAGACCATTTCACGGATAAGGAATGAACATTTTGGACCGGAACCCTTCAAATCTCGATTAACTCATCAGGTAGGGATATTCCAGATACCGTAAAAAATCACAAACCGAACCCACGTAGTAAAACTCAATAGGCAAAACTCAAGTCGGCAAAATAGCTGTGATCAATGTTAAGTTCTTAGTTTTACGTCTCGGCACCTGCTCTTTCGAGCTCTATCCAGACGGCAATAGCTGTGATCAATGTTACTTATTACAATACCATAATTAGCATTTGATATAGGTGCAATAATAAAGTCACAAAATTGGATTGAGTGCAAACATAATCTTCCGCCATAAACAAGAGTGTCCGTAACTCCAAAAAACTTACTCCTCTCCGGAATTCTGAGATATTGAGATTTCTATCAATTAGATATCACAACATGTTCACAGAATCGATAAAGAATCGTTTTCTGATCATCATAAAAATAAACAGACAAATGTTTTTCCCAAAACCAAGGAGATTTTAAAATTTCAAGAGTCGATTTTTCCAAAATCTGAGGTTGCACTTACCGACCTTCTTGCATCTGACGGCAGTAATGCATTATATTATGTTTCATAACCAACTTTCATAATCCACTTATATTTGGAAAATTCATCACCAAAGTAAACGAATAATTAACAAATTATTTGTGAAGGTTTTATTCTACAAGTTCTAAAGCAGATAAATTCTCGTTGGGATATCCCTGGCTGAACTAAATCATTGGTTGGTCTGGTCACGGGAACGCGTACACGCCCACCGTTAGTTACAGACATAGTCTTGATATTCTCATGAGATTCTCCGTGTGACCCTTGCGCGCTTGGCAGATGGCAAACGTTCGAGCATTTTTAGAATTATACTTCAAAATAACGCCTCAGTGAAAGAAAAGCATAATTGATATTTTTTTGATGTTGCGAATGGTGCTGTCCAATTTTCATAAACATTTTATCCATACCAACTCAAACTACCAAAATCGAGATCCTTGCAGAATAAATACGCATTATGAACATTTTTCATTTGATTCAATTTGAAATATGTAACTTGCATACGCATATTCCTTTGATGGTAGGAAAAACAATGCGAGCGTCAAGAAAACTGAAATCTTATCGTCTCACAATCCTGCGTGAGAAAATTTGCTTTCAGAAATAAACAATGAACTCTCCTGCGGCTTTAGCTGTTCCACTGAAGGCGGTTGATGAATTCCAAGCGGAAAAAATTCTGCTGTTATTGCAAGAAGAAATGTTTAGAGACGAGGAAAATGAGTGAGTACAAGGAAATCGCACCTCTACTTTAACATCAAAACAAGCCCAACATGGAATCAGAAAAAACATTTTCATCATACGCATCGTGCAAAAATGTCCAAAACCAACCATATAAATCTGACTTTTCGGGCATTTTTTTATACATGTAGACCCCTTACACTATCCTCAATTTTACACACTATTCAGAGAGAACTGATGGACTGAATTGCGATGTTCGATCACTTCTTACTAAAATGCGTTTTTATGCACGGGTTGGCTAATTTGACTCAAAAATTTTAAAAAACACAGTTTGATTCATGGGCGTGGAAGCTATTTGTCATCCGCGCATCAAAATACACTAATTTGTGATACTGAATTAAAAAGTACTGCTTGATCGTTTATCCTGAGAAAGTGCCAATAACCTCGGCACGCAGGCGGGATGGTATCCACATCTTCGTGTTCATTCTAACCCTCGGCTTCAGCTCAGGCCAGAAAATATCACTCGGACTGCAGAAACCAAATTCTCCGCCTTGTATCGAAAATCACTATATAATCCGCTTGTTTTTAAAGAAACCAGAAAGTACAACTTCACCTACATTGTGCGTGAAAACAATGCAGAAACAGCATATTACGCAACAAAAGTGGAAAGCACCCATTTTTGCATGAATCACGGACCCAGTGCGAAAAGTCACATTGACGCTCACCTCACAACTACTTCTCGCACATCAAGAAGCAGACTTTCATATTTGTTTAGTTTCTGAAAAAATTCTAATTATTACCACTGTGGCTGTTGGTTTTTATCTATTTGTTAAGGTACGTCTTCAGGAACAGATGGGCTCAAAGTTTGCGAGAGCCGTGACGGTTTGATAGAAGCCTGACATCGGCGACCGTTCGCCGTTCTATGTATGAATCACGCGTCAGTATACACGGAACCGCGCACGCTGGCGCCCAGCGGAGCAGCATGCAATTTGACATTGTGGGCAAACCAAACTTGCCAACTTCGGACTAAAATATTTCCGAATGGTACGGGCACAGTTTTCGACACAGCGAGATGGAATGATCCTTCTCGCTTTAGCTATAACAAACTGATTTTTCAAGAAAATCGTAAGAAAACTAAACCTGTTATAGAATTAGATGTGGAAAACTTCGTGGAAAACAGTGCAGCTTGAGGCAGATGCGGCCTATCTCGCTCGTGTTGAATTTCCAAACTTTCGAATGATGTATCTCCAAATCGTGACGGGCAAGCGACTTGGATTATCACAAATATGAGCCATCATATCAAAATGAATCAATGGGCAAAGTTTGAAAAAATCCGTAAGAAGTCGAGAAACCCGAAGACATAACTTAAAATTAATAGAACAACTGGTTGAGGATTGAGAGATTTGCTCTCCTTTTTTTCGAAAGAGGTAAAAATAATGGATTTCGATACCAGGCCGTGAGAATTGGATTTCGCAAACCGAACGATATTATCTGGTCAATCACGCTGAATATGTGGTTTCCGCCCTCATCTCAAGACGGAACGTGCCACATTAAGTACTACTGTCGATCAAAGCAAGGATGCGCGATATCTGAGGGTCGAAATTATCACGGGGATGCAAAATCCATATTTTACTGCCGTGCATCGAAAGCTTTTATCGCAGCGCCCCTCGCAAACGCGTCTTTATGTGCGTGCTCGAACAACGTCGCACGTAAATACGCGTTTGCGAGGGGGGCTAGCGATAAAATACATTATTTGACAATCCGTGAGTGAAAGTCAAGAATCCGTATGAAAAGTGAACTTTCACGCACGTATTGTCAAAGTGGTTATTACAATTTTTTTTAATACTTCACCAGTAAAGTGGTCGAGAAATGGATGCATACATATCGAAACCAGGAGATCATCGCAGCGATGTACGATATAGTATATTATGCAACCAAAGAATTAAAGAGAGCCACCCTTCTCTCGAGGTCATAAGTTATCACTCGAAGCGAAGCCAAGAGTGACAAGAACCCGGGTGGGGTCGACCCTCAGTACTCCCGACTTGCGTGGGCTATTTTTTACTCCAGTGGGAGTGAATTACGCGCGATCTAACATCGACAAAAAGCGTAATTCACTCCCGCTAAGGTAAAATAGTAGATTATACGTCGTGGTGCGGGAACGTTTATCGCACGTGTTCGAATATCGTATCAATCCTAACATGGCTGTTCCATACGAAAATACTAATCTAGATTTGTTTTGTTCACATCAAGCGTCTCGTGGGCTTTTTAAAGAACAGTTCTGTAACCATTCTCCTGCCTTTTATTGTTTGGAAAATATGTGTGAAACTAGATAAATAACAGGTTTTGATCATTTTTCAATTTGAATATGAGTGCATACAAAATCATGGCTTTTCAAACCCCACCGATGCGATCTCACGGCCCAAGTAATCTGAGGGATTATTTCTGGGAGTATTCCCCATTACTTCTATGGAATGATTGCATACCATATCGCAGTTTTGATTCCCGTTATTTCGAAACCCTTGACGTGGGTCAAAAAATAAGTTGATGAATGTTTCAAATGGTCTAATCTAAATTTGTCTTTTCCTTCTTTGATCCGAATGAATCACTGTGGTATTTGAGGATAAACGGGTTGCCTTGGAAAGATAGGAGTGTTCTGTTTTACCAAAAGGGCAAATGCATCGCAATACCTATTCATTCTACAACAGNNNNAGCATTGGCGAGCATTGGCCGGCGTCACCCATGTGAAGCTTGTCAATTTTCTTAGCTCGAGACAAATAGCGAACTTCTCGATGCAAGCTGCATCGAAAACTCATTTTCCCGAGCATTTTCTGCCAGGTCGGAAACACAGAAGACAAAAACGAAATGTAGAGAAGGCGAATCCAAGTGGACGAAAAGAGTGTTTATTCTTCAAACATTGTTCGAAAACTCGACTTTTGAACCAAATCACTACTAATGCATATTTAAAATACTGTACAACTACGAAATGTGCGCCAAATCCACTTCTTCGTTCGATAGCCGTTGCGCGCCCGAGCAAAAGCGACCGGGAAGCTTCTAGCGCGCTTTGCGAGTGAAGCCACCGATCGCACGACCACTGCACGCGCTAGTTCACACAGTCACACCCCAATACTGGTCACACCAGAGATTAGGTCACGCCGCTCACAGGGAATGATTACAGAGAGTAGAAAAAATGTCACTCACGTGCGGAGAGGCCGGCGCCCGCGGAGCCGCTGTTGGAGGCGGCCGCGGCGACGGCAGCCGCGGCGGCCACGGCCGCGGCCGAGGAGCCCTGGTGCTTGCGCGCGGAGCCGGAGCC
>JAPYYZ010000291.1:0-22716 GCA_030522705.1 Eretmocerus eremicus | reverse complement strand
TACTAAATGGCGACGGAAAAAAAAACTGTATTGTAACTTTGATATTTATAACCCATACTGCATTTGGGCATACGTAACTTTTTTCATGCAAGTTCTCTACTACGTTTATTTGCAAATGTATGTTCCTTCGTGGAGCATGGATTTTCTGTGCATCTGCGTAGATTTTGGATCTCAAAACTAATTTGAATCAATAGCTCGTTCATTCCCTCCAAAACATGACCTTCTGAATGTCGATTGGTAGGTCAGAACCGGGGATATACGTGGTTGAAGCTTGCAAGTGTCATCGGAGCCTTTTTCGGAGCTCACGGATTTGGTACCTTGGATTTTTGTTAATTTTGTCACGGCCATACCTCCGGTTCTACTGCATCAAATCGAGGTTAGCTTGGCTTATTCTGGCGGTAATTGTATTGACTATGAAACAAGAATACTGTCAAAGTTATCAAATCTTGCGCAAGCGCAGAAAACTCCATTTGCGATTGCTTTTGAAGATGCCTTACCCCTGTTTTGAATACCTTGAGCAGCAGGAATGTGCCAAAATAATTTTTCTCGCATGTCAACTGATTTAATCAATAGCACGAACCAAGGTGAAGACTCTTTGTCAAGCACTTTAGGGTAGATTTTGCTGGAAAAACTCGTTCTTGGGGTTTGGATCACGCTAAAAAGCGTGTCAAACCGTTTGAGGTGCAGAAGAATCGCCGAAAATTCATCTCTCGATAGATGACTATCATACAAAATGGAAAACATTTTCAATTTTCCACGTCAAGAAGAAATACTTGTAAAAACATAATTTCCGAGTATTTTAGACTATGAGATCATGTGGGGGTCGCAAAAAATCCCCACAGTGTAGAATTAGATAGGTCTTTAAAGCACTTGTCGAATGCTTCTTGAAAAGATGAAGTCGGTCCAGGTGATCAAAAGTTATGAGCAAAGTACGAGGCTAAGGTGTCCACTTTTGATTTTTCCATGAAATCACTAATATGGGGCTCAACCTAAAACCTGTGGGGATGTTCATTTTTCAACATCTCGAAGAGAGGAAATTTTGGGCCAGAACAAGAATAGTCGGAGAAAACCGGGTGAAGTCAAAGTGGACGCACTCAAATCTAATTTGAGAGTTACATGTACCTGTGAGAAGAAATTTTCCTTGCAGAAAAGTGAAGATGGAAGGTGTTGACGATTTATTGAAGATTGATTTAAATGTTTTGTTCAATTTATCAAAATTAGATGAAAATTCCAAATAATTTCCCAACAGTTATCAATTCCTTTTCGAAATCTGCTTTTGCTGAACTTGTTGAATCAAAACCAGGACTCGACGTGACAAACGCATTCAGTAAAATACTCGACAAGGTAAACCCCGCCCCATGAAATTCAGAAGCTGATAGAGAAAAAAAATTTCACAACAGAGAATTTCTCCAACTGATCAAGGGACATGATATAAATTTCTATAGTACTCATTCCAGTATTAAATCCGGAATCGTTGAGATCTTCAATAGAATTTTGAAGAGTAAATTGTTTGATATGTCTACTTTCATAGGTGATTATGAATGGATTGATATATTACAAGATGTTGTATAACAATACAAAGCCTCGAACGATTGGGATGAAATCTGTTCGGGTGTGGAGGAAGAATGAAAATCAAGAGAGAATCTTTGCAATTCTACTATCTTCTGTTTATATTCGCGATGATTTGAATCGTAGGAAGAAACCTAGATATTTGGTTGGAGATTACTTTAGGGTTCCAAAATATACTAGTGAATTGAATTTTATCGGTTTTTCCTGATATGTGAGGGATTGAAACTGACCCGAACCTCTATGCCTAACGATGCAAGAAACGACAATGTTGAATCGCTCAATTTCTGCAGGTGACATGTTGGAGGATCGACAAAAGTCTCAGCCCCTTGAATTATCCCAAGAAAATATAGATCAGAGGAGAATATAAGAAGGAGATACTAGTGAATGGATTAGTGAAATATGCTAATACTGTTTCGAAACAGCTGTTTTGTCGATCCTCCAACATGTCACGTGCAGAAATTGTGCAATTCAACATTGTCGTTTTTTGCATTGTTAGGCATAGAAATTCGGGTCAGTTTTAATCTCTCACATGGCAGAAAAGACCAATAGAATCAATTCACTAGTAGAATTTTGAAAAGTATCCTGCAATCGAGTCATTTAGATTCAGTTCCAAAATATAGATCAATCTTTGATCAAAAAGTACACTCCAAATTGGCGTGCAGAGATTTTCAGAGTCGCACGAGCACAAGACTCTATTCCAGTGGTATATATTTTAGGAGCTGATTCTAGAAACCAAATTGTTGGAGGTTTTCATGAGGCAGGAACCAATATTGTTAGCGATAATCAGTTATACTTACCAGGAGAGTGCATGACCCCCGGGTCACAGATTTGAGTGAAACTTCGACAATCGCTCCCTTTTGGCACCAAAAAATGACACCCAAACCTCCAGAGTATAATGCTCAAACGTTCCCGAATTACAGCCTGTGACATTAGCATTGTACATATAGGCCTATGTTAAAAAATGACATCTAGAGATATACTGGCATTGCTTATGTCAGAGGCGGTAACTCGAAAACGCTTGAGCGTTAGACTCTGCGGCTCTTGATGTTGTCTTTTGGTGACAAAAGGAGATCATGACCAGAATTTTAGCCGAATCCGTGATCCGGAGATCGTGCACCCTCCTAGTCAGTTGAAAAGGTATTGGAGGGAAGGAGAAATGAATGTTTCGTTGAATGATGAATCTTGCAGATGATGAATCTTGGAAAGATAAAGATTCAATCATTGAATTTCCTTCAGTTTCATTCTTCCGCATTCTCTCCACACGATGATCACTATAAACTGGAGTAGAAATTGAATTATCTAATTTGTATCTTCTGTCATCATTCTTACTAACCGCCAATTTTCTTCGGAGAATCGTTGAGACATAATGATTCTCAGATCGTATATTCTGCTGTTCACAATGAATATCCTCTCCTTCAACAATGATTTCATATAACCTTGTTGTGAGATTTTGAGTGCATGAGTTTGCACACCCTTGTTAACTTTTTTCTCGAATGAGCCATACTTGATATTGTGTAGTTCCGATCTGATAAAAACACCATCAATGACTATTACACCTAGTTCATCTTCAAACATTTCTAACTCTCTCATATCTACAAGTGGAATTTCATATGGACCAATCAGTTAACAGTTTGACCTATCTGAATGAGAATGACAATCTTTTCTGAAGAATTCTATATACGGATCTAATTGTTCAATATAATATATCAAACTATTAGTATCTGTATACATTAATTCACGATAATCAAGATTATTGATAAATATAGGCATCCAATATTGGTGATGGAAAAAATATACCGATCGCTTTGATTCGTCAAGAATTGAGAATCCAATGTATAAAGGTTGAACCATTACAACATTCGCATGTTTCATTTGCATTGCTACAAGATTTTCACTGAAAACTCCCATTCTATGCGAATGTAGTGATGGAACTAGTGATCCTATGCCGTAATGTTCGTTCCATTTCGAAACTAATCGAATATTATTACGTTTTAATTCGTCTTCATGCATCGCGAAAAAGTGTGACGGCGCCGGGACTCAAACTCATGCTTCTTCCGATCGAAAGACTGATGCTTTCGTCCGTACAGATAATCCCGCCACAGGACGTGTTGTAGTTGTATACAGCTCTTGACGTTGCGAGCGCGAGTATCTCTGACTCACTCGCACTCGTTACAATATCAACTCTTTTTCGTAAATTCCCAATGGTTTTACCAAAAACAGGATTATTCATCAAATTCAATTAATTTTACGATTTCTGAACCAGACTCTAACGCAAGCTTTGGATATCTGCGGTGAATCCCATAATTTTCTCCATCGAGGTAAAAAGCTTGAAGTTTTTCAGTCTTAGTTTTCGATTCCGGTGGAACATTTTCCGGACAGAATGGATAAGGGCTATGTGATTTATGATACTTGACAGGAGAGGCCACACCCTCCGGATCATGGGTTTGGCTGAAACTTCGAAAATCGTCTCCATTTGGCACCAAACGATGATATCTGAGGCCACAGATCCTAACGATCAAGCGTTTCTGAACTACACTTCATGACATTAGTATTGCAGGTATTCCTGTAGATATCATTCTGCTTCCTCAAACAGAAAGCATCGTATTTATGACAACAAAATTCTCCCTCAATTGATGGTTCAAATCCATTCTTTTCTTCCAGTGCACCTTTCAGCCATATACAACAAAGTTTTCCTTGTTTGTCTCGCCAAGATCTATCGTATGTATGTCACACACCTCACTATCTGTCCCCCATAAAATAATTTTATAGCATTGTTTCTGGTCTTCCCTCCGCGCGCGCGTTGTTTTCTACCACCCACGATAACTTCTGAATGGTACGGCCTATCCTCCTCAAATTCTGAGGAGTTATGAAAAATCGCCAAATTTAGAGTTGATTTCAGTTTGGGCCTTCTACATCGAGTACATTTTGATTCTCGCTTTTTTAACCCTCTGACGCTCGAATTTTTCTGAGGCGTGAAAAAAAATTTTTCTCGTCAAAACAGAAAACGGTCATTGAGCTAAGGGCGAAAATTCAAAAACGAGGAGGTCCTAGAAATTATATGTTTTAGAGCTCTAGCAGACGTTGGTTGAAGATATTGAAATGTTTGTTGTGAGAATTTTTCCAGATTCTTCAATTATGCCAATCGGAAATCATAGTAATGTATTCCAAATTAATGTTACAAATATGTATAACTGGGCGCCAACCTGCTTGACACCTCCAAACCGGTCAGTATGGCGAATTATTCAAGATTTCAAATATTTTTCTTGGTTATGTTCGGCGACCAAAAAAACTGAAAAAAATTTACAGATGTTCGTCTCTGTGAAAACTATTTTTGTGGATTTCTTGAGATTTTTCGGTCTATTGGCATTCCCGGAATCAATTCAAGACCTTCAAACAGTCTTTTTGAGGTTATGTCGACCAAACAGTCTTTTTGAGGTTATGTCGAGGGGTGACTTAGGGGGCTGAAATTTCTTCCCGGTCGTATATCTCGTTAAGATCTATCGAACAGTCTGGGTCACTTAGCCATTTTCGATCAAGGCACTTTCGCCTAATACCCTGTTATAGCTCTTCAGCCTATTCGAATTAGAGTTATGTGGGATTCTGTCCAAAAAAAAGGAGAATGGGGGAGTTCCGAAGTTTCCTTGCGCATGCCTATTCGTCGCTGACTCTTGTCCGAGCGGATGTAGTTTTTTCATGGGTTAAAGAACACATTTTTCTATTCATATAGTGAACATGATCGAATGCAATCATAATATATTCATAGAGCTCAGAAATCGTACAAATAAGTTCAAAATCGGGTCTTTTTTTCTTTCGTAGCTCTTGATATATACATTGCATCAAAATTTCACACTTTTACCCTAAAAGTAATACACAGTCCAGTTCTATACGTCATCAAGAATGATATCTTCTAAAGATCAGGGAGATCTAAGGAAACCTCATGCGCAAGGAAACTTCCCAGTACTCGAAGCTTTTTTCTTTATCGACTGATGGGAAAACTCCTTTGAACGACTCTCTAGGTCACTCATGGTCTCTAATGATGATAATTCTTCTTTGTTTTTTGGATGATCAAGCAGTGAAACTAGTCATAGAGCTCAGAAACATGACTGGGACCATTAGTCACTCCACCGAGTGGCAGCCAGTTTCAAACGTATCTTTCATCATTCTCGACCTCACTCTCCCCTCAAGCGTTATTATCGTCGCAATCATCAGCTCCTCCTCTACTCGAGTGTTTTTTCTGAGGCTTGGGAGAAAGCGCAACTGATTGCGTTGGAAAAGACGCTAGCATTATCAGCTGTCTTGGACTTCCGTCTCATTGCACTGCTGTGTCTTCTGTCCAAGATTCTGGAAAAAATAGATTGCGATCAGCTCATGGAGTATTTGAAAGAAAACAAAAGCTGCTAGATTCTCTCCAAACCGGTTTCCGTCGATTCAATAGTACACAGACGGCTTCGCTGAAACCAACTCGAGACATCCGGATAGCGAGGGGAAAAAATGACTTCCTCTCTGACTACGGTAAGGTGTTTGATATTTCTCCATTTCCCCATCCAAACTGTTACAAAAACTTCGTCCCCTGGGTTTTTCGAGGACAGCGCTCATGTGGCCGAGATCATATCTCCAGGGACGCTCCCAGATGGTTACATCAAAGGATGACGGAGATTCTGATTGGCTTACCACCAATTTGAGAGTCCCATGGGGTTCTAGGGCCACTCTTGTTCACTCTTTACATGAGCGACCTATCGGACATACTCCGCGGACAGCCCGTCAAGCACATATTTCACGCGGATGACCTCCAGATGTACCTTGCAGTTGAGGAAGGTGAGTTGATGGATGTCATCGCTCGGCTGGAAAAGGCGGCACGACTTGAGTCGGGGTTGGCTGATCGCTCCGGCATCCGTTTCAATGCTGGCAAGCCCAAAACCATATTGGCCCCTTCCACTGTTTCAGGCTATCCTCGAGCTCTTTCAATTCGCTTCGGAATTCATTCATCGACGCGTTGGGTGAATAGTAACAACTATACACCGCAACGTCGACGATAACTCTGCGAGCGTAGCCATTCCCCCACGTTGATCTCCCGGCTTTGGTGAGCGAGGCATTCCAGATTTGGACGGCCGCCCCACTCCGCAGGTCATGTGTCGTCCTGGCACTTTCCTGCCTGAGATTCTGCTCCGAGATGATCAGCATGTCCCTCCCCAGTCTCGAAGCTTCTGCTTCGGGGAGGTCGGGGGCGCCTTTGCTCCTTTGTAGATTTGCCTGCAGGAACTCAACCATTTTTGCTCTTGTTTTGGCGCCTGCCTGCCGCTCTTGCCTGTTGATAGACAGTGCAGCATTGCCTCCCAGACCTATGATTGCTGTCCACCTGCGGGGTTTCACAGCTAAGGCACTTAGGCTTCTTCACTTCGCAGTTGAGCGCTATATGGCCTCCTACGCCACAGTTAGAGCATCGCTTCGATCGGCGCTCCTGCGGCTTGTCACACCTTGCAGACAGGTGGCCATACTGGAGGCAATTATAGCACCTCGGGATACCACCTTTTTCGCGAATTCGAGCAATGACGAAATCCACTCGGATCTTCCCTTGCTCAGCAAGCCCTGTGCTAGCTCCTCAGGGACTGTGATCACCGCAACCTGAGTACCCCTGTATCTCGGCCGTAAGGTTCTCGCAGTGATGCTTCCGGCGTGCTCTGCCCCAAGTACCGCCACGACGGCTCCCTTGACCTCTTGCAGTGTGCTGACCTCGTCGATATCGAGCACTACCAGCGTGACGGTTGGAGTGAGGCGTCGTACCACTTCCGAGTCCTGGATTGCGCCCTTTATCACATGCTCAACAGAATCTGCCTTGACCCCCTTCTGCAACTCTATGAGCAGGTGCCCGTCCTTCTTTTTCCGAAGTTTCGAGACTTTTGGAGCGACATCCTTAGCGCCCTCTCCCTGCTTGACTTTCCCGAGCATGTCCGCAAAAGATAAGCCATTTCCTTTGACTCCGACGAGGACTGCATCAGGTCTCACTCTCTTCTTATTCTTCTTCGACCTCTTCCTCTCCTTTCTCTGTTTCTCTCGGGTCTTCAGAGCATCCACCCCGCTGCTCCTCCCTCGTCCCCTGCGCCGTCAGGCCTTCTACCAGCCCAGGTCGCTATCCATGGGCTGGCTGCCCACGGAACGGAACAAAAGTGGCGCGCCAGGCGTGGATACATCCAACTTCTTGCTCCCGGCTCTCTGCTCTGGCATAGTGAGCTTGAGAGGTCTAAGGGCTAGTCGCTTCGTTTTCTTTTTCTGGCCCTCTTTCCCAGTGGTGGGACTCGTTAGGCCTCTCTTGTTTTGGCTCACTCGTCTGGGGTTCTGGGCGAGTTGCGCGGGCCTCGGCTGGGCTAAGAAGGCCACCGCCGCCGCCGTGGTTCTCACGGCCCTGTTCTCCAGAGCTGGACTGAACTTGTCTTTTAGCTCCGCAGCCTTCTTCCTGGCCTCGTCCAGCCCCTTGCGTAAGGTCACTACCCTCTTCACAAGCTCCTTCGTTGTTTTGTTGGCAGTAGCATGCTCCTCTACATCCTTAGCGATGCCGTCGAGTATCTTGAGCATCTCCCCAAGAAGCTCCTCTTCTCTTTCCTGGGCTTCGCTGTACTTAGACCATCTTCATTTGAGGTCAGCAGCTTCTACCTTGTTCAACCTTGGGGCACTAGACGGTGCACCGAGGTTTGGCTGCTGCGAGCCAATTGCTCTTGATTCGACTTGGTTGTCGTCTTCGACGACATCCACAATCGTTATCGTGTCTTGCTCTCCACACGATATTGGTTTCTGGGCGGGACACCCAGAAGGCAGTTTCATTCCAGAGCCTTCCGAATCCGTTGTTTGTTCTGCCATTTTACTCATTTATCCCTCCTTGCTCCTGTGTATTTGTTCGTGTTGGTGGTCACACCTGTTCGCCCTATCCAGCACCGGTCCTCTGTTCCTGGATCCTCCCCGTTGCCGACCAAACCTACAGTCTGGTGGCCTTGGTCGTGCCAACCCACGCACCCTCCAGCATGGTTCCCCCGGTCACCAACCGGCACTGACTATAGAAGCGGGATTTGGGGTATCCCCCCTACCGTTGTGTGGGACGAGCCTCCATTCGTGGTTAGCGAGAGCCCGACCTCCCCCAACTACCGGCGGCCCAGGAACAAAAAACTGGTTTCAACGCGGCACCCTCCAGAGTGGGCTCGGATACAGCAATGAGAGGATTCCTTTCCAGAGGCCATTATACCGAAAGCGCAAAGAGTGTGCAGTGTGTGTGGTGTCAGTGTGCTGTGCAGCAGTCCCCTCCCCGGGTCATCTCCAAGTGCGAACCACTGTGTAGGTCGGATGTAGACCCTGGGAGACGAATCCCCGCCGAGCCCCCCCCCCTCCCCCCTCCGTATCGTTACCTCAGTGGGCAAGAGCCTGCATCGGCAGGCCGCCACGTCTAACCCTCATGGTTGTAACTCTCGGTGATTGTCAGCGGTAGAGGTACCCATCGCTGGTTCGCCGCGTCTCACCTTCCCTCTTTTGAAGTCGCCTTCGGAATTCCCCGTGAGATAGAGCCGCTACGGGTGTGGAGTATTTCGTGGATTGGTCGATGTGCTCCTTTGTTTAAAGCCCCCTTACCTCGTCAAGGTCATGCACACCCTAGAGGGGGGCGGATGAAGGTTCATCTATCTATCTATCTATCTAGCATGACGTCATCGCCGCGTTTGAATGGCGACGGAACTGAGAACTGACCACCGGAACCTCTCGTAAGCTCGAATCTACAGATCTGTGTACATTAAGACTCAGCAGTCAAGTTCCGACGATATGGGGGAATTTCTTCTTGTTCCCAGAATCTTTTGAAAAATTCTTTGACCTGGTCGAGACACATTATTCCTTCATCCGTACTAAGAGAGCAGCAGTTCACATTGTGTCCGCTATTGAAAGTATTGACTGGGAGATTTATAACGAGTCTCCATCTAAACAAAGTTTCTTGCAATAGCAGCGTGCTATAGTGTGCGACACCTTCGTCACTAACCAGCTACTGTAGATAGAATAAGTAGATTCGTAACGTTGATTCATGTCAAGCCCTGTTTTTGAGCCACTAAATTGAATTGGTATGCTCGGAGATAGGTAGGGCAAAGACAGAGGGAATATGGGGAAATGATGAGGTTTTTGGTAGAGGGAACAAAGATAATTCGACAATTCAATCTGCACATCGATAATCAATATCAGTGATTTAGGTTGCATCCGGTGGTTCGCTATAGGTATTAGATAATCGTTGATTTGCGATGAATTATAAAAGTTTAAAGAATTCAATCCGATACAAATATATTCTATTCTCATTTGAGGGGAAGGAAAAGCTCTACCTTACCAACATTCATCATAAATTGATTCAAAAGAAAACAAAACAATATTCCGAAAGAGTAGTTCCAATACAAACTGCATATTGGCAGAATGCACCACTATGTGAAATTCTGGAGTGATCCGTGGAAAGCTCTTGGAATAATCTCGACTCTGGTTCAATCATAACAGATTCGCACAAGAGTTGGGATTACTCGAAGAACTCTCGGCGGATCACTCCAAAATTCTAAAAAGTGGTGCTTTCTGCCAATACGCAGTTTGGATTGGAGATCTTTCTTTAAAACATTGTTTTGTTTCATTTTGAATCAATTCAAGATGAATGTCAGTAACGAAGAGCTTTTACATGACCTTGAAAATAAGAAGGACGTTGAATCCAAGAACAAATCGGGAGATCATTCGAATGAATCGGTTGAAATAGAATGAATGGGGAATATTTCATTAGGTTCCAGTTATTTCAGTGGATGGGATAATCAGAATGGCGAAGTTGGTCCGAGACAGAACAAGATCTGTTCAATTATCCAAAATTGATTTATAAATAATACATGATTTATTCGTACAAGCATCGAAGATCTGAGTTTGATTCAATAAATGATAAAAATTCCTCAAGGAGCATTTTCTGTTATGAATTTCCGATCTTTCAGTTCTTAATAGTCCAAACTTGCAGTAGTAACTGTGCAATCATGTATCTCCTTGTTCATTGTTGTTGGTAATCAAGATGAATAATATTCCAGTTCCCAGAATATCCATACTATATTCTAATGTCATTTACAGAATTGTTTCAAGACTCAAATCGATAAAAGATGTTTTGGATCGGTGCACTACGAATAGGCCCTAGGGGCGAGGAGGGGCCTCAGCTGTAGGGAGAGGGATGGCAGAGCTTCGAGCTACAGCCTTAGAGTTTCCGATAGAGTTTTCCGATGGATGCCCTCTCTCAACTATATTTAGTATTTGATAGTTCACTCATATGGATATCAACTCAATTAGTCGTTAAGACTCTTTGAATAATGTTATGAAACGTATTATTGTAACTATGGTGAAATAACCCTATTCATCGAGTCAAACAGTGTAATATCCGAGTCAAACGATGAAAATGATTATGGAGGGAACTTCCCATCATTCTTGGAAATATACGTTCAATTTACATCTACTCGAGTTCAGTTCGTAGCTGAAAGTGTACATCATTTCGCTAAATGACGTAGGAAGTCGTTTATATTGATATAGACGATTAATTATCGGTTACGGATGCCGCAATAATGAAAATGGCTATCGCTAGCTTCAAAAGGATGAATTCGCTTGATCGCGACTAATAACTGTCAGATTACAATTCACTACAGCTCGTTTTGAAGCTCCAGATTTCTTTTACTCGTTCTGATATTATAATAAAGGAGTTGAGACGATTCAGAGCTTGTACGGACCTCGTGAAAGTATATTCTCGCGAGTTCGTCGGACTCATTTTTTGAGGGGTGGCACAGCGTTCTCTCAAATTCTACCAATCAAAATTCGAATTAATATAGCTACTTTTATCTACGTCATACAATAACTAGTTCGAGATTTGAAGGGGATGCGGAGAGTTGGCGGGTGATACGGCAGTTGCCCGTATCGAGTAGGTCTCGAGCAACTTGGAAGGGGTTGTCGCTTGGTATCTCGGTGAAAAACTATCCAAATCAAGCTTCACTCGGCTCGTTTTGTAGCTGAGGCGTACAACTGCTCAATGATGTATCGATGAAATACCTATCATGAATCTGCTTAGGGTAAATGAACAATCACGCGAAAAAATGGAAGTTTTGCGAATGAAACTTTCTCGAATCACATGCGTCAATTATGCTTAACTTTCCAAACAATACCCTGATCAAAACGAAACTCTGTCAACGTGTTGAGATGTGTAATTACTTGATGGAAATTAATCAACGGAAGATCTATTCACGATTCTTTGTTTTGGATGTCGAAGACATGGTGTCGCACCGGAATCTGACGGTGGAAGTCTAACGAAACGGCTCTGAGGATCGAGTGTAACTTCTCAAATACTGCTTCGATCGAAATGGAACTCCGAGGCGGTCTTCATTGATAGTTATCCTGACCTCTAACGCCCAAACGTGATGAGCGCAAACGAAATCGGATTCATCGCATAACAAAAAATTGCATATTCCTCAATGAAAATAAAATAAGTGATCCAATTCAAGCCCGATCGTGATTTAATTTCTCAGTCACGGAGAGAAGCGTGTAGATCATTGAAATAATGGCTTAGACCGCAACTTCTCCGAACTGATTCGACGCAATGAACAAATCACAGAGCATTCGCTACTGGAAATCCGGGATTTTTCCTTATCTAAAAGTCATCGCAAAATCCTTTGCGCCGATCGGGACTGGCGCTCGCGGTCCTAGGATCACTTTCCGAGTTATAATAAGGGAGTAATACTCACCTAGAGTCACTGTCCAAATGGTTGACATGATTTGTGTGTCTTGGACAGATTCTTGAAATAAATCACTGGTTATTGTGTGGAGTCTTCTTTTTATTCTCCCTTCTTCTGGATACAGCAAGCACTCTCTTGCTTGCAAGTTGTGATGGAATTTTGCTTACCCGTGCTTCTTATTCGATGTATAGTAATAACTGATTCTGCATCTTTACTTTTCTCTCAAAAACAGCACGGCACAGTGTGTGTGTGTGTGTGTGTGTGTGTGTGTGTGTGTGTGTGTGTGTGTGTGTGTGTGCGTGTGTATCAACTTGCTTCCTGGAGCAAGTAGATGAGCCAAAAATGACAAAATGATATTCACTCACTTTACTCAGTGGTCGAAAATTATAAAGTCCGGAAAACCGGAGAGCTCAAGAGCACGTCCGGTCTTGTGGGAATCTGCCGACAAACTGCGTGGACGGGGGCTCCCAGAGCCTGAGCTGACCCTTGTTTTAGGTGGGGGGACCTTTTCGACCAAAAGACTTGTGCGGAAGCTATTCTATGCAGAAGCGTACGCGTCAATCAAACATATTATGTACGAAAGAAGAAGTCGAAAATCTCTCAAGAATGTCAGATAATAGTATCGAGTGTTATGCGAGGTTCATAAATTGGCTGGAGGGACCTGCACGTGGAGGCGCGGGCATCAATTGGGGGTTCACAATGTCTATGCGTATCCCGACAATGACATGCCGAGACAGGTCCCTGCCAATAATTCGACAGCTCATTGATGAATGGAATGCTCACTAAAGAGCATTATTTGCTGTACACAGGGCTTTATGACTACTCGCGTTGACTCCCGCGATGCAGGCGCGCATTTGGGACGCTGTCTATTGTGTCAGGCCTTTCTCATTTTGGTATGCGCCCCCTCGAACAGCTGCACTCCCAAGATGCCCATCTCTTGATTCACGATAGACATTTGTCTCGCAAGTTTTCACACGTTTAGACATCTCGGCAACTTACATGCATTTCCTCTGTGGAGCGAAGAACTGGAATGTCAAGTCCGCAGTGCCGTCAATTTTCTATTTCGAGGACTTCTTGGAACAGTTTTGACAGCATTTCAATGTCGGTGACATATGACGTGAGTTTCGTCGATATGAGGGCCTTCCGCATATTTTTCAATGAAATGTTTTGTTTACAATAAGTATATATGCAAGTTTCGCATTCCACGGTGAATGCGATGAAATTTTTCATTTCCGGAGAGGGATCACATGAATCCCATTTCATGCATGCGGCCCGATGGTTGAGAGACTAGAAGGAGTTTTCGATATATAAGTGAGTGAGTGTCATTATTCACTCCCAATTCGATAGCTTTTTACGTTTCTGATTGGCAGAATACAGATTTTACATGTTCACAATCAATCCGTTGGATTTTTCACGTTTCCGATATGCAAAATGAAGATTTTACACTTTGACGATCAATACAATCGATTTTTATCGATCCGGAATAGTGAAATGTGATTCTGAACCCCTACATTTCAAAAGATACATCTTAAGCTTTATCGGACAAATTGAGAGAATAATGATCTTTTTGAATGCTTTGCAAACTTACTAAACTATTGCGGTGCTCTCTTCCAATTTTCTCATTCATGAATTATATTCATATATGATTATTATAGCTGAATTCCCAGCTCGTCACACCTTGGGCTATCAACTGAGAATATCAATCAGCTCCAATGATCAAGTCGATTCCACCTGGACTCGCGCAAGTTGAATCAGCCAGATCGAAATACTACAGCTATCGATGACATTATTCGGCAATGGGCTCGTTGGAGTTCTGTCATCAATCCGTTCCAGAACTCCAGCTCGAATTCCCTTTACAGTGGACCCTCTCAATAGCGTATACCTTGGTACACGGAGAAAGTGTCCGCTATTTAGAGGTGTCCGCTATTCAGAGGGTTGTCAAATTTTGGGTCTTGGGTATAGTTGATCATTATTCTACCGACACACGAACTAAATGTATAAATTCTAGTCATAATTTGAGCTTTGGAAGCTCCAAATTGTCATTTAATACAGCATCCTGAGATCATGCATGCATGATTCAATCAATCTTTTGTTTTTGATGTCTGCTTCATTTTTGTACATAAAATTCGACATTTCATCTTAACATTGAATTGGCAGGCTTGAAACTCACGAGGGCACTGAATCATTCTGACTCAACTGTGTCCGCTGAAATCAGCGCGACTTGCTTACTATTGTGGAAATTCAATCGTTGTTGTGATGATTGAGCTGCTTCAGATGCGTATATAGTCATGCGTATAGAATTATGCCGTTGGCCGAAGAAATTTCTCAAGTTGGACTGAGAATTTCAGGTGTCCGTTATTTTTCTATCCACTTTTCAGAGGGTTCTCTCCCATAGAAATCAAATGGGAAGCCAACTAAGCATCTCAAAGGTCCGCTAGATAGAGGTGTCCGCTTTTCAGAGGTGCCCTTTAAGCGAGGGTCCACTGTATCTAACCGCTATGATGGTCGTACAAATTTATAGAGGTCTGAAACCTTGCTGGATCCAGCGGATCGCCCAGAGCTCCAAAGACTTATACCTAGATTCTCTCCAGCTTTGCTCCCAATACGCGAGTCAGACGTAGTGTGATAATTGTAGATTCTGAACAAGAATTGAAGATGACTCTAGCTTTCTCTTGATATAGCAGACCATCTCCGACCGTGACTCGAGCAGTAGGTAGAACTGTTAGTCACAATGGCATATCGTTCTCCCTCTCTGACACTTCCATCTCTATTGAAAGTCTCGTTGTCGAATTAGGTGGTCATTGATGGAATGCGCGAGATTTTGCTTGGTCTACAGCTTAGATTACCTTGAGAAGAAGGACGGCGTTAACCATTGGGAGCCTCATTGTGGAGGAGAATTTGGTGACGCTTAGTACAAAGCTTGCATGATAGAGTCAAAGGGCGAAATTGAGCTGAATTACCTCTTTTCAAGCAATTCGAGCACAATTTGTGATCCTCCACTTTGCGCTGACGTTCATTTCCATAAGATTCCTTGAGAATCTTGCAGTGCAATACAGGATGGTTGCCTTGACAGCACACGTGAGGAGGAGAGTTTCCAAGTAAAGTCGTCAGTGCTCTTGATTGTTTATTGCTTGGGATCTGGTCCGAGTTGTCAGAGCTGCCTGCGGATGAGTTGAATTCCTCTTTTTGCCTTGATTACAATAGGAAATGACTTCAACATAGCAAAAGTAGGATGACGAACTGTCGATGCATCTTCATCGTTGTCCGAGATTTAACAGCTTCCTCCCATTTTCTTTTGGTGACGAAATTCATGAACTGCCGGGTAATCTTGATAAACCAATCGGCTTTCATTTCAAGAGGGTGCTTGATGGTCGGAAATTGATTACGGTGTTATTTCATCTCATCTGTAAACTTCTGCAGCTCGCTTCCCGATTGCTTTTTCAATGGGTTCTTTGGCAACTCAAGGAACTCTTCGAGATGATCTTGAACCAAGAGTGTCGGTCGATTGTGTCGGCTCTTCAGTGCTTCCAAGCGATAGCGTAGGTTGCTTCAGCCGATAACCTGCAAGTATGACCTTCACAGCCCGTTTAACGCAACCTTTCAAGTACGTCAATTTTTTACGAGCACGAAGACCAGGTCCCTGGTCGACTAAAACCTTGAATGAAACTCGGAAAGCTCCCCAATCCTCTGAATTCCCGCTAAATATGGGTAAGCCAATTCTGGGTAGTCTACTTTGAGGTTGGCTGGAAGAGCATACCGCATCTGGTGTTGCTGTATAACGGTCAAAAACAAGTTCATCCTGGATTTCAAACAGGATTCCATTGATTGCAGGAACTATAGTCTTGCACGTCGTCTCTTGGTAGGGACATGAATTCCACATTGTTAGTCTCGAAGTTGCTCCAGTAGTTGTCGAGTAGATCCATGCGGAACCTGACAAACCCAGAAGTCCAGCTGCTCTCCGCTGTTGACTCAATTTCTTGTGCAGTCCTTCCGAGCACCTCCAGGTGAGGCTTCATCCTCCTTTTCATCTCCATATCATCTGTAAGAAAACAACAGTCAGTTTGCGGCACTTTTGCTCTTGGTTTCCGCCAGTCCGTAATTATATTGATATTGACGTTAACGAGGATGCCCAGCCATATCTCCTCAGGCACCTGATCGGTTAGATGAGTCGACAACTTTCGTCCGTTCCCTCCGGTGGATCTGACTGACAGTGTGACCACGTAGATGAAAAAGGAAGTGTATCAGATGACCACACTAACCCACTGCCAAATAGAGCGATTTGAGTACACGATAGAAATATAGAATGATCAGACTCAACCACTGTCAGCCGGTTCAACCCGAGGGAGAGAGAAGTTATTCGAATAATCACACTGTGAGGTGTCGTGCAATCCAAATATCAGATGACTAGACTGACACATTGTTATCTGACGCGATCCGTCGGCGTCATGGCGTACACTCGGTGCACGAATGACCCACTTTTGAATTATGCAAATTTCAGAGGGAGGTAGAATGAGAAAGAGAGAGAAAGAAATGTAGATAGTGAGAGAGACAGGAAGATATATGATATGTATGTAGAAGGGAGAGGAAAGGGAGAGAGGAAAAGGAAGGACACATGCGTATCAATTGTCGCCACCCTGCCCTTTGATGAAGATACACAGTTATGCCGATCGATTCTTATCAAGCTGGCTGTCCCTCACATTGCTGAGGAGCTTCCGAATTGACATTGTGATCATCTCGGTGACAGAAGCGTGCGAGTTATGCTCAAAACTCTATCCGCGGGTTCATTTCACAGTTAAGGGGAATCCGATATTGCAAATTGCACTTATTATTAGCATTCACAATTGAACCGGGTAGAATTTCAAGGCCATGTTAGGGCGGTGCTAGTGTCCGCCACACGAGAGGCATTCCCAGATTCCTCTTACCCTCAGCGATTTCGAAGAAATAACGAGTAGACGAGTGTTTAATATACTCGAATCTACAGTCATCTACTCTTCTTTTGATCAAATCTCTAATATATTCGAGGATTCTGGGAACGCCTGGGAAACATAATATACATGTGCATTTACGCAATGTATAAGCGCACTCAAGGCGTTCTCATATTTCTCTAATATCCTAGCGATTTGGTCCAAAAGAGGAGTAGATGAATGTGGGTTCGAGTGAATGGAATATCCGGCAACATTTCTCTTGATCCAAATCGCTGAGGGTCTCGAGGAATCTAGGAACGGCTTTTCATGCGGCGGATGCGTGACTACGACATGTCCTTAAGGTAGGACTCTGGTCAAAATGAGTCGAAAAATCGATTTTTTCTTATTGTCGGAAAGTGTTCTACGTGCTGTTCTAAAACATTCTCAAGAACTTCCGAGTCGATCCTCATATTATTCTTGACTGGATGAGTGGCCTGCGTGACCGGGTTATGAAATGTAACCAAGAGTTCTTCGCTGAATTCACTGGCCTTGGATTTCAAAATTCGCGGGTCATAACTCATCCCGGTATATCAAGTGACTCTAGTTCATGATGACCGAGGGACCCTCTATCGGTGATATGTGGAAACAAATGGACTACTACCCCTTGTATCTATTTTTATCTGTGTATAACACGTAACACCAAACGTCAACGTCAGACTGAGACTAGGCCTTGCAACAGTAAAGAATCAGAGATCCCAATCTACTTGGGATCATTCATTTTCTATCATTTATGGGATGATTTCTTCGAATATCAGGAATTGGAAAGACCTTGAAACAGAGGTGGAACTTTGAGGCTGAGGAGAGCTCTCATTGAGGGTATAAGATCCACAGTGTTTATGAATCTGTCAAAACTCATAAAAAATGCAAGATAGGAGCTGCAAGTGTAAATCATATTCAAAGTCACACATAGCATTATGGAGTGGTGACCACGACTCTGAAAGTGTGTTCTTTAGAGTCCTCTGTGAACCAGCATCAGTCCTGTGAAAGCGGAAATCTCTTTCCCTTAGTTGAGGAATACAACAGCCAAGTATCCGCTTAGACAGTATTGAAAATCCACCTTTGGTCCACGACTCGTTCCAAGTAGCTTAGTCTGCTGGATACTCGCATTCTGTGGTGTCCTTGAATATGAAATCGGTGATGATCGCTCTTTGAGGTATCGAATCATGAATATCAGAATCAATTTTCATTCTATTCATCACTACCAAACTCTTCTTGTGATGAGGGAATCGGCAGAGAGGAGCATAGTCTATTGAGAGGATCTCTGCAAATAGCACTCATAAAGAGTGAGAATTGTACCAACATGAGGGACTATGACAGCTCTATTCGTTTAAATAAATCATCAAAAGTCCAAAATCAATCGCCCATTTACCCACAGAGTCTAATCAAACTTTATGATCAAAGAATTCTAATGAATAGATGAAGAAAAATCAGTCTTAGATCTCATCCTTCGCTTTTTTCAGTGGACAGATCTTTTCTGACACTGTGTCATTTCAATCTTAAAAAGTTTCGTGCGGCAAGTGGGAGGATGAAAACTCTTGAAAGTTTTCCGGTGTTGCTTTCTCAAAAAGGGAGCTTTGTATTCGTGACAACGAAATTCTTGCGAAATGCTCCAAATCCTTTTTTCTCCTCCATTACACCTCTTAGCCATATGAACCAAACTCTTCTCGTATTTCTCGCCAAGATCTATCGACTGTAAGTCATTTATTTACCCACTCCCTTTCATAAAATTACTTCATAGCATTCTTTCCTCCTTTTTCCCCAAGTCTGTGTGTATATGTGTGTTGTCTTTTATTATCTACGATAATTTTTTAACGGTACGGCCGATCCTCTTGAAATTTCGAAGAATTGGGGAGAATCATCAAATCTACATTTCACTTCAGTTCGGGCCTTTCATATCGATTAGATTCTGAAGGATGATATTTTTTCTCTATCAGTATCCAAAAATACGAAGAACAGAATAACTGTTCATTCCTATCTTATCAATCGATTGGTTGATATGCATTTTTCATTCAACCCCCTAATTTTCTTAATCAATAATCAATCAATCGTTTCATATAACTCTTCCAATTTTTTCTCTAATTCATTAAATGAATAATGTGTACCGACCAATCGATTCAGAACATCAAAATACGTCATAATTATCTTTTTTGTCTCTTTCAATCCTCATTTATAAAAAATAACATACTCTTACACACATCCATTAAAAGCTAGAAAGAAAAGTCTATACTCCAACCCGATCTAGCGTCATTGTTAAAATGTATGACGTACAGTTGATAGGTATTGGCGAGAGAAACAAGAACAACTTTGTTTCATACTCATTATGGATGTCATGCACGAAAAATCCCATATAGAAACCTACATTGACCAAAAAATTTTTTCCACTCATTGCTAAATTACTATTTCAACCCCATTTTTCTCTTCGAGTATACCTCTCATCCATATTCAACTAGCCTCTCCTCATTCCTCTCGCCAAGATTCATCCACTGTATGTCATACATTTCACACCTCACCCTTCATCAAATTGTATGATAGTTTTCTTTCCACTTTTTCCTCCTTGTCTGTATGAGTCTGTTCATACTTCTCTTTATCTATTCTTTACCATAACTCCTAAACGGTTCGCCCAACGCTATTAAAATTCTCATTACCTACAGACAATCACTTAATCCAAATATTAGTCAATCTCAATTCATCCATACCGCATGAATTTTGATTCCGCGAGTATCTTAATCTTAAAAATTTTCATATAATAAAATTCTGATACTTCTGCTATGTCAGCATTCAAAAATACCAAAAAGACTATTACTGTCAATCTTCATGCTCTTGGTTCATTGGTTTATACGTATTTTTCCTGCAAGCCCTTTAAATTTTTGCAACTAAAAAATTCACATAACTTTTGAATTTTTCCTTAGATTTATTCAACGGAAAGTTTGTGTCAACCAATCTATCCAAAATATGGAAAGAAGCCATAATTATTGAGAAATACAAAGAACACAATTATATTTCATTGCTTTTTTCCGTCTTTTTAATCACCTAACTCACACCCACAATCCATACTCAGCCTTCGAGGTAGTTTTTTTGCTTTCTCAAAGAGAAAGCTTTGTATTCGTGACAACGAAATTCTTGCTCATCTTATGCTTCAAATCACTTTTTCTCCTCCATTACCCCTCTTAGCTATATGAAACCAAGCTTTTCTTGTTCCTCTCGCCAAGATCTATCGAATATACGTCACCTATCTTACCCACTTCGTCCCATAAAATTACTTCATAGCATTCTTTCCCCCCTTTCTCCGTGCCTGTGTGTATGTGTGTTTGTGTGTTGTTCTTTATCATCTACCATGTATTTTGAATGGTACGGCCGATCCTCTTGAAATTCTGAAGAATTATAGAGAATCATCAAACTGAAATTTGACTTTAATTTGGGCCTTTTATATCGAGTACATTTTGATCTTTGCTGCTTTAATCACGCAAGTGTCATATCTCCAATTTTTTCTCATTACAAAAGTATGATATTTCTTCTCTATCAGTATCCAAAAATACGAAGAACAGAATTACTGTCCATTTCTATCTCATGAATCGAATGGTTGATACACATTTTTCGTTCAAACCCTTGATATTCTTTAATCAATAATAATCAATCAATTCATATAACTTCTGCAATTTTCTGTCCAATTCATAAATCAAAAATGTGTATCAACCAATCGATTCAGAATATCAAAATACGTCACAATAATCTTCTTTGTCTCATTCAATCCTGATCAATAAGAAATATCACACTTTTATACACGAAAAATATCATACTCGCTTGATTAAAAATTCACAACTAAGAATGTATCTGATATCTAGGGATCAAAGGAGACTCAGCTCTCAATTTGATGATTCCCTATAATTCCTCAAAATTTCAAGAGGATCACCCGTACCGTTCAGGAGTTTTGGTGAACGAAAAAACCGACACTCATACAAAAATCAATTGAGAACTAGAAATACGCTGCTAAATAAGATCAGCAGAATGCTTTCTCAAATCGGTATCATACATAATTATTTCACATTTGTTGTCGAAAATGGAAATTATGTGATCAAAAATTGTGTGTGTTGTTCCCTATTATCCACGATACGGTACGGCCGATCCTCTCGAAATTTTGAGGAGTTATAGGAAAATTGTCGAACTCACAGTTGACTTTAGTTTTGCCCTTTTCTATCGAGTGCATTTACATTCCTCTCTTTCTAATCACGAGAGTGTCATGTTTCAAAAGAGCGATATTTCTTCTCTATCAGTATCCAAAAATATGAAGAGGACGATTACTGTTCATTTCCATCTTATGAATCGATAGGTTGTTACGGATTTTTCATTGAGCCCCTTCAAATCCCCCCCTCTCCAATTCATTAAATGAGAAATGTGTATCAGCCAATCGATTCAGAATATCAAAATACGTCATAATCATCCTCTTTGTATTTTTTCAATCCTGATGGATAAGAAAAACCACACTTTCATGCATAAAACATATCATACTCGCGTGATTAAGAATCCACAGCTAAGAATGTATCTGATATTTAGGGCTCAGAATAGACTCAGCTCTCGATTTGACCATTATATATAAGTCCCCAAATTTTGAGAGGATCGGCCGTACCATTTAGAAGTTTCCGTGAACGAAAAAAAACGATGCGCAGACAAACATGCACTAAAAACTAGAAAGAAAGGTTATGTGGAAACCTGATGAAGGGTCGTTGGTGAAATGTGTGACGTATAGTCGATAGGTCTTGGCGAGAGGAACAAGAAAAGCCTTGTCCCATATGGGTGAGAGGTATACTCGAACTTAATCTCTTAGTTTTACGTCTCGGACGTCTCGGCACCTGCTCTTTAGAGCTTTATCCAGACGGCACCCATGTGCGTGGGGTTGAGTTACGCTCAACCAGCGCGTCAGCAACTGCCAACTACCGTTTGCACCTCGGTGAGGAGGACCTACAGTTTAAGGTGGGTTCCGAACCACCGAGACCGCCGTAGAAAGCACATGAGACAAAATCTCAGTGGTGCCGGCCGGGACTCGAACCTATTTTCTTTTATGTAAAAGATTTTTATTTTCATTGTCAGTCATACATAAGAATTTACAGGTGAAAACAAAACTACGAACAAAAAACCTCGCAGGATGAATGGTATGTAGAGAGCATGGCCCTCAGAGAGCTACTCGCTTTCTAAATATATCAGTGTTATGGATGAATATAAATAACGTCGGAACACGCGGACTTACAGCAGCAGCTGCGTAGATATCATAGATATCTTATGATAAGTTTTAGGAAAAACACTGGACTGGTTGTAAAACCTAAAAGCGATATGCGGGGAGGGGGGTAGAAGGAGTATGTACATATTTACATTTTTACAAGGAATGACAGGCTCGTCGACTATTTTAGTGTTATCTGCGCGTATTCTAGGCGCAGTGATTCCGG
>JAPYYZ010000290.1:0-22197 GCA_030522705.1 Eretmocerus eremicus | reverse complement strand
AATTTGATTGGTCTACATAAGCCGACCGAGGACGGGAGTTCGTTTTTCCACAACACATCATCCTGAATTCCAACGCTGAGAGGTACCATAGATATTTGGTAGACAGAAGAATCTGATAAATTTTCACCATCAACTTCAGGATCATCATCGATATTCCACCTTTATCTGATGATTTGTGGGTTACAATAACCATCCATCCCCCATCTAACAATGACATCGACCTCTTTTCCTAGAAACCTCGCCAAAACTTTCACATCAACGGTTAAGAAAATCCTCCCGATTGAATGGTCCATAAGACTCTGTAGATTAATCATCGCTTTCCAGTCTGTCACTTTGATATCTGCGGGGTAGCAACGTTCTTTTGCTTTCTGCACGGATTTATAGGGAGGCCAGATGGGATCATTCGCTACCATCTTTGTATGACTCCGCAGATTTTTGTAGTCTTGACGCGTGAGTCTTGAATCCATATACATAGCCAATGCTCTATCCTCTTTATCCTCTGGTAATACTTTAGTTCTGTGATTGATCTGGCCCTCATCGATTACAGGAGTTCCTAGAGATTCTGACAAATCACTCATTTCAGCGCGTAATTGACGAATTTTTCTCTTCTTCGTAGAGTCGGAGGCGTCTTTGAGTGGGACTGCAGGCCGACTCATACTAAGATTCGAACTGGCCTCTCTCTCAATCAATGATTCAATATCCACGTTCAACTCGAAATGATTTTTGTAAAACTGATTATGACGTTTCAAGAAATTCTCCTTCTTCCTTGAAGATTTTGTCCAATAAAGATTGAATTTGCTCAAAAGAGATCGGTTCAATTGCTCTTCGATCTTGTCATATAGATATTCAGGAAGGTCATACTCTTGTCGAATATTCGCCATAAGTATCTCAGTCTTCTCCTTCTTTTGACTTTTATCACTCCATAACCATTCGCACAACTCTTCTTGTTTAATGCTAAAACTCGTCATCAACACTGCATAAAATGTAAGTGTGAGTTGATAATAATTCTTCGATGCCATTGTATACAAGGGATGAAAATACGAACCAATTTGAGAGAATGAAGCAGGAAAATGATTTGGTGAGTATACAATTTATCGGTAAGGATGTTCAAGATTGATCAAAACAATCTTTGTCGTCCACAGAGTGATCGATCATTGTCATTTTTTGCGTTGATCCCACATATAGTTAGATGAAAAACACAACCATTTCCATTAGGATGAAGTCACTCGTCATTCTCTACAATTGGTTCCAGTTTGAGAATAGATTTCTATTGAATCCGCAAAAATTTCACCCACAATTGGCAGCTCGAAATCTACGGTTTCCGTTCACAAGTCACCCGTAAGTCATCCTGAATGTTTGTAAATATCTTCAGAATCACAGTTTCAGACGTGAACCCAATTGAAGAGAATGTCTTGAAGACATGTTCGCGACGGAGATTTTGATTGCATAGAAACCAAGTTCCGCAGGAGATCATTCTATCAGGGCATTCCAACCTGTCCGTCACGTGAGAATGTAGCCACACTCATTTCTCAAATGCGATTCTTAAAACCAAAAATCGTCCATCTAAGTACGTCATTGTTTGTGACTGGAATAGTATTAACTCATGATCTGATTACTTGGAGCTCATGAAAATGTATACTAAGAAATAAAACTTCGCAAAACTGCTTCAAGTCTTGATAACTTCTGTATGGTAACCAATAGCAACGAGAACTTTCGTCCAATTGTCTTTGTAATTCTGACTGTATTTCGAAGTCAAAAGAAAGACGGGATGAGTTGCGTAATGTTGAGAATATTGAGATGCATGAGAGTGGAAGATATAAATAGTGTATAAATAAATCCATCGTTCGCCCCGTAGATTTTCTTTCTCCATCCAACAAATTCTCGACAGCTCAACATCTCATGAATTTTTCCGGTGATCCTGATAAGATCTTCGATATGAGCCAGATTGTGTTCGGAATCATTGGAATACATCTGAAATTCGGGGAAGGAAGAGTGTGAGAGTGTACCTCCATCTATTCTGGTAGCCCGGGTACATTCGCAAACATTGAAACATGCTTCAGTTATCTTTACCTAGGTATTTGGATTGATCTATTCTCGCGCTGCTGAAATATTCGTTTTTGGCAAGATCACGATATTTCGGCCGCACACAGTCACAGTCGGGACTGTGGGAATTTATTCTGAAAATCATGTGCAGGATTAGGTTGGAATTTGGGCTGAATGGCATCGAAGAATACGCTGAGCTACACGTAAGATAGAGGTACAATGAGGACATGCGTACCTCTTGCCTTGGGCTCGCAAACCATTCTCTCTCCTATTCAAGATGACTCGGATCCAACTCTTCAGGAATAGCATCCTCCAGCTCATTGTGGAGGTTTTGAGATTAATTTTAAACTGAGCTAAGATGCGATGGAGGATCTCAATTAAACTTGAATGAGAGATACGAGTATCGCCTTACTTCAGTTGAAGCGAATTTCTTACCAGGTGTAAATTTGATATAACTCGGCTCGGTCAACGTAGTTCACCAGATTAAGCGGAGCGCGCGCGCTCTCAAGAGAGAGGGGGTAAGGGGGAAGAAGGGAGAGAGAGGGGAAGGGGGAGATTCCTCACCTGCCTCTGACGATAGTGTATTCTTGAAAGAAAAACGTATGATTCTCATTACACTTGACATGAATCTCTCTCCTTATTTTCTCTGCTCCCACGTATTTCCGACGGAGAACCCCCATTAATAAATCTATTTGTGAGAAAGAATCACAATATCTGTCGTATGAGACAGATAATTTTGCGAAATTTTGTGACAGCGTTTCTAGAGTGAACCAGTATGGGTATGCATTTTTTGATAATTTCTCTACTCCAAAGTACTGGAGTATGTTGAGCAAATTTTTAATGACTATCGATGAGCTAGGCACCAAATAGTCCATTCCGTTGGAAAAATCCATGCGGCGGAAGGCATCTTTGCTACGCATGAGCCTCACCCTCACTCCAAAACCGTTCAGCAAAAATCATGGCTGACTGGAAGGATCAGCGTAGAGACAGACTATCATGTCGGGTGTCGCGCACATTTGCCGTGAGAATTCGTCTGGCGGTCACATTGCTATTACAACCGGGGTCATCATCCGGTAGATTGGGATTCGCTCGCCGTCATATGAGACTGCAAACAAAGCATGGAGTACCTCGGTACCGTTCCAAAGTGAGCTCTGTACGGGTGAGTATTGCGAGGTGGCGCGACAAGCTCGACAGATGCCCGCATTGGTGGTAATGTGAACAGGTCCAGTTCACTCTTCATACATTCCCCACGTGCAAGAAAGCCATGGTTCAGTTATCGTGATCCAAAAATATCCGCGATGGGTCTCCTCTCCGCCACCGGGACTAGTTTTCGCTCCTTGACGACTCGGTCCGTACGTCTCTTGGGTGCTTTTGTCCTCTGTCGACGGCGATCACTTTGCAAGGTCGTAGTTACCGAACGGGCTTGTTTCGACTGTCGCCTCTTGACCACCGATCTCGACTTGTAAGCCAAACCTTGCATCATTATTGTGCGTGCTTTCCTCACAGCCCGTTGTCCCAAACTTTCGTTGGATCCACGAACGCAGGTATCGAGAGAATCTCTTAACGGCATGCTTCTTTCGATGAGATCCTCGAACACGTTGAAACCCGCACGAAGCGCTTTTTTCCCAACGGCTTTGACTCCGCTCGTTACATGAGGTACCATGAGTCGGGAGAGAGAGCCCAAGAAGTTACCGATACCGAGGCCACGTGGCTACGGTGCCCCCACAAACACACTCCTCACGCCTCTGCCGCCGCCACCAACTTACTCACTGTAGTATTGGATGTAATGACTCATCATGGAAATGAGTAGTCGTTGTTCAACGTTCCCGCCAAAAGTGAAGCGTAATGGTCAACGTGCGGTACTGGGAAGGCACCCCGCGTTCGTGCTGAAACTTTACACCTATGATCACGCTCTGAAACGGATGATGGATGAGCGGTAGTGGATCGGTGCAAACTGCCCGACAATCTCCGATCCGAATCGGGTTTTTGAATTCTCCAGTGATACGATACAGAGCAGCCACGCCTGGACATTGCCGACTGTGTAGGGTTCGCATGGATCTGTGTGAACAAGCAACTGATTGCACAAAGACCGCGCAAGACAGGTTGGCCTCTCCTTAGTTTCGATCGGTCGCATCGCCGATGTCTGCATGGTTTCGACACCTTCCTCTCAATCCAAAGACACGGCGAATCTTTGCATGGGAACTCGTGTAATGAGTCCTCGTACAATTACACATCCTCTCGAAAGCATAACAGTCCTTGGGATTGTGAGTCACGGCAAGAATCTGAGGATCAGTCATGCCTCCAGACTCTTGTACACACCGTACAGGATGGACACGGTATTGTCTTCCGATTCTTCGAGGTTGGTGATCAGATTCCAGTAGAAATCTGTTTCGTCCTTCCGCATGTGCAACATCGTGCAAGGTATATGGATCTCGGCCGAGCCGATCGACCAATTACCCGTCAAGCATATCTCACGATTCAGATGCGTCGTAAAACAAGTCGTCGTGTTGTTCGAATAGTGAACCGTACTGCTGTCACTCAGGAGAATGAGATAGGAAGAGTCCGTCGCTGTTCTGCTTGCCGTAAGGGGTATTCTTTCTCGCTCGATCCGTGATCGCTAGTGATATCTTAGCCACTTCTTCCCAACGTTAAGGCCATGTCGTAGCCACGCATCCACCGAATGACACGCCGTTCTCAAATTCCTCAAAACCCTCGTCATCTTCTCTTTTTTCGATCCAAATCGCTAGGATATTCGAGAAAAATGCGATCGATTTGGAGTGCCTCTACGCATGACGCCAGTATGCATATGATAACGCTCCCCTGGCGTTCCCAGATTCCTCGAAAATGTTAGCATTTCGGGCCAAAAGAGCAGTCGGCAACTCCAGATTCGAGTACACAGAAAGGTCGTCTACTTGTCATTCCTCCCAAATCGTTAAGGGATTCGAGGAATCTGGGAACGCCTCCCGTGCGGCGAACGATTGCACGGCTCCGGTATGGCCTTAACGGATGCGTTTCGCGGCGGTGGGTCATTCTGCGTGCAATTATTCACTCGCCATTTCACGCTAACACCGCGACTGCTACTGTCGTTGAGTTTTAGCGACGACGAAGTTGCGCCTTTCCGTTTGACAGTTCGCCGGCTGGGTTCCCTCAATTCCTTAGCTATCTCCAGTATGCCCAAGTTGCCGACGGGATTTGCGGAGGTCGCAGACGTACCTATGACGTGGGCACATTCCAAATGACCGATTAACGGCTCGCGCTTACCACTCCCCCTCAAAACATCCGCAAGTGACATGACTATACGCGAATGGGGGGGCCGTCTATGATGGCTTTGCCATTGGAGTTCTACTCGAATCGATCTGGCTCGTGAGTCTGCCAATGTCCCAGTAATGATCGCGCGTTATTCAAATATCCCAGTGGTGAGTTCTCTCATATAGCGTCTTCTGTGAGCAGAGCAGACCCGTCGTTGTCGTTGTCGCCGTCGCCGTCCGCGTGATCCGTGCTGCTTTCAGCCACCCGTTCTTTGTCCTCGTAGGAAAGATAACGTCGTAGCACCCGCAGATATTGTTTACATTTTTCATGCTCATTTGTGATACTTTTCGATTTCACGAGCTCGTGCATTTCAACGTTCAGACGGGAAGTCGTCTCGTCATTCATCTGCATAGGCGTGTCACGGCCGCTATATAGCGTGGAGCCGGTAATCGCCACAATTACGGCAACGCCAATCTGTTGGCGCGAAAGCGTGCTCTCGGTGGAGATGACCATTCGTCGAGCATGATCCATGACTCCCGTTCAGCGGTCGGAATGCTCGAAAGAATAATCTCCAAAACCGGGGCAAGCAGGATAGGCAAGAAAGATCTGCCACCCTGTATGATTGTGCGTTTTTTACTCGTCCGAGCGCGCGTTTTCTTGGGGTTATTAGCAAGTACCAACAATAAAGACCTGTGGCGTCTGAGTCATCTATCCTCACTAGTTTTGAGAGCAATCACTCCCTGCAGAACGTTCAACGCGCAATCGCATATGCTCTAATCAGCTCTTCATCGGCTGTACGTATGGTAGCGAGTCTCTGCTGTGGTTCGGCGTGACGAAGAGCATTCAGTAAGGCGAATTGTCTATCGGAGGCCAGTTGCATCGTTGCTCCCGAGGCCATGGTCGCACTACAACTGCATACGACACGCGACGAGTCAATAGGTTTGTAGAGTGGTAGTAGTGGTGGCGGGGATACGTCAAACACTTATCGCGACGGTTTTTTCGGTACGTACACTTATTGTATGACGTCGTCGGGGAATCTACACGTACGGAAGAGGAAATCTCCGGGCAAGTCTTGTCGCAGGTCGAAAAGTAGACATCCGTGTGGACGACTGCACGCGTCCGTACACTGCTTCCGCGACGAACTTTGGATCTTCGGAATAAATCTTCCTAGCGGAGTGGCGAACTAGGGATCGATCTCGTAGATTCTTGAACATCACTAGACAGTGAGTATTTAATGACAAATCGCGCTGATTCGAGCCTTCCTAGTAGATATTTTGCGAAATTAACATGACGCTTATGTTCTTGCGATGACAGGCCCTGGTGAAGAGGTGGAGGATTACGACATTGACAGATTCGCGCATAAAATCATTGAGAATTATGAGCTTCGCGTTCAAGTTGTCGCGAGAGTAGTCGTCCGGTTGGGGTGAGCCTTCGCGGAATTTGATGCTTCTACCGTTTCCCAGGTCAAATTTGGACGAGTAGGACTCTTGCACTCTGCATAGTAGGACACGCTGGATCTTGAAATCCACCATGAGAGGTAATTGAGCGAGGAAATGTTGAACAAAAATGGTTCCACGACTCCTAGTAGACCCAGCTATCATACATGTGAAGAGATATTTCCATCGTACATCCATGGCTGTGGACTGTTGATTGCGATAATGGCGACTGCTACCCGCAAAACATGTATCAACTCTATATATACCAACAATCACTCCAGATTGACTAGCAGCTCCCAGCACCTATGAGTTACCGGCCCTCTAAACGGCGGCGGAGGTGGCGGCGCAGTGAGGGTTACGCAGATCAGTTCATGGTGCGTGCCGCTGACGAGCTGCCGCTGTCTCCGCGGTGATCAGCTCATTCAGCGTGGTGGGTGGACTAGCCAGTTACTTCGTGTCGATTTTTTCCTCAAGAAATGATGATGGGATACGCTCAACTATTTTCAATATGCTGTTTTATTCAAAGGCAATCAGTTGACAATATTCCCCAAATCTTTTTGAATCTAATTGAGTACATTTTACGAGTCAAATCCATAGCCGAACAGCCTCGATGTGGTTTTGGATAGGAATTGCCTCTTTTTCGAGACCACCCTACACGTTTCGGATTCATCCTTCGTTACTATCTCGTGCAAGATTGTTCATCGGAGAGCCCTGGAATCGATCCTTCTTGCATTACCGCGGGCATCATCATCATCGTCATTTGTATCGAACGCATGATCGAACAGTCTCTCAATACTGTCGAGATTGATTTTCAGGCAGTTTCTCGAGTTTAGAGTGATCCCCTTGACTTTACAGCACTCGAAAGCGGTGCTAGTACCTCCTCCGAATAACGGTGCAACGACTCTAAAGGTCCGACGACGTGAACCCCCGAGTCGGTGTTCGCGTAGAAGGCGTCTTCGCGCAACTTTCCAAGATAACTGTATCGAATGAAACGTGCTCGAGCTGTGGTGTATGCAGCAATCACAACGTTCGTGTGGGGACCCAAGACCACGGCCTCTTCCCGATGATGCCAATTCACATATAGAACGTCATCGGTGATTGGTAATATATCCGTTACCTCTTTTGCCGGATGAGTGATTGAGCGCACTAAGGCCCCACGAGTCTCGATTATCGCCGCCAGGTTGAGAGTCGACCGTTGCCCAAATTTCCCTTACAGTGAGTTTAGACAAAGCTTGGCCACGGAGCACAGACCGGGGTTCGCGGTATCCAGCTCATCTCCGTCCAAAAGTATACCCTCATCGAGATGATAGCTGTCGAGGAACTGCTGCTTCGACCTCCGGTCTGTTCTTCATCATCGTAAACGGTCGTTTCGTACTGCGATATAACGGATATTCCGGTGATTTCGTAACCCAAATGATGCGCTTCCTTCAACTCGTCGGAGATCCATGCACCCGTGAATATCCTGTCAATCTCGCGGTTGTGATTGCAGTCATTTAAACGTATTTGTTCACAACACGATGTACAGAGTGGGAAGAGGAGCCGTCCACGCATTCTCACAGGCAATACAAGTATGAGTAAATTGCGCGGAGTAATACGGTGCATTTCACGAGCTCTTTGACCAAATGTACATTATTTGGATCTCCGTTTGTGAGCTTGTCGCTCTCCGACCCAAAAAAAATTATCGCGTGTCCTACAGAAAATTTACCTTGCTTGCACACATGCGGATACAACGAGCATATGTCCACGTATTTGATCTCCCCATCGGAAGCTACTCGCCTCTGCACCACGTAATTCTCCATCCCACCACAATAGAAAGCATCTCTAGGATTAATCGTAGTTCTCCTAGTAAGTGGATTCCGCTGGATGCTCACCGCTATATAGACGTTCTCCTTCAAAAAATTGTCGAATTCGCATTCTCATGTCGTAATGACCTCATAATGCAGAAACTGGAGTCTATAGATTTCCACGGTCGTCCTCTGGTGAACATCGGCCATGGTCGAGTTGTACGTCATCCGTACATCTCTATTGTCAAGATAGCATTCCGGGCATCCGTGCATGCAGTGACCCTAGTACTCAAAAAAAATCCTGCGGTTATCCAGCATATTGACCGGTTGTAATAATCCATCCACGAGAAAACCTTCGAGTGATGGATACTCAACGCCTCGCCTGGCGTGAGTGATTGCACGGTTGTGAATACCCTCACAGTAGAGCAACCATTCGATACTCATTTGCCAGTGATTTTGACTCCTTATACAGCCATTCTGTGGTGTTATACCCATGGTAACAACTATGGGGATAATACAGCCCAACAGGGCTTGGTATAATTCTTGCGGTATACGGGAGAGCACGCTCTGGCTATCGTGACAGCTTTCGAAGATAGGCAGACATTGTCAACGGTTTCAAATATTCTTCTGAATCTTATAGAAGCTCGTCGCGATGTTATCTCGTCCATCTGTTAGTATTGCACGAGTTCCTTGCTTAGGTTGAACGGGTAATCGGCTAGCACACTGTTGTACCACTCGTAAAAGGCCTCCCTCTCCTTGATAGACATATTATTGGGTGCGTAGTCGTCCGCGAGCGATAATCCTATATTCTTGTACCCTTTTGATGATCGTTTGTTACCTGAATTTGAAAATATTCCTTGCCCCCTCAATACAGAATCCTCCGGGTAGCTTACTCAGCTTCATGGAGAAGTGATTTAAGCTGTCTATAAACACTATCCGTTTGTCTATGGCCATACTCATCATCAAAATACAATCCAGAATGACGTCCGATCAGAGACTGGACGCGTGAGTCATATTGCGCTAGTGTATATATGAATTTCCATGACGAGTCAAGCTTATTGAGAGCGATGACCGAGCCTTACCCTACGTATGTTCACGTGGCATCGCGTGATGTCCCTTCTCGTTACTTTTGCTCGCAATCGCGGATTTCGGCTGGCCCGCTAGCTGGCTTTCTCAGTTTCACGCCTCACAGCGCAGTATGAAGACGTCCGCTACACATACGCCGTTTTCGCAATTTTCCCGCCGAACTGCGGAATCTCGAGTTTTCTCGACACGGACGGACCCGTATATTTAATCGAATTTCAGAGCAGGATTCTCCTGATGATGAGACGTTTGTTTGGTTTATTTCATGAGTGATAATTCCAGAGCCTCTTCATAACCGATTGTTATCTGGAACTGAACTGTTCAAGTGTACACATTCATTCTTAGAATGTGCGCCACCATAATTTTTAGTCCTTCGAGCCGGATGATCCGTACCCAGGATTATTCGGCCGAGGGAGTCGAAATTGGCTTTCTCTCGCGGAATCCCTGCGTGCGAAATCGTTTGCGCTGAATCGGGTCCGTCTCGCGATCGTGATCGGAGCAACGATCCGAAACGCGAGTGCACTAGTTCTCTCGGATAGCACATCACGCCGAGAAGTGCTACTGCGCACGGGCGTCTCATCGTGGGTTGCGGTTGAGCCATTGCCCGGGGACAACTCTAGTCCTCCGGCCATCCAGCATCGCTGCAAATGCTACTGCAGTGTTTGTGGTTGCAAAATTCCGATTGGGATGCAAGAATTTCAGGTCACGTCGAAGAGTCCTGGCTGCAGTACAGGTCGCAGTGGAGGGAGTTAGAGGACTCGAAAGTTCCTAGATGGCCTCACGCCACCAAATCTACGACGTGGCATCTTCATGGACTCAGCGATGCTTCGTAGCGAGCCTATGTAGTTGCTCTGTACGTTGTGACCATCAGGGGACGCGGATCATTACAATTGCTGAAAGCGAAACCAAGGGTTGCCCCTCTCAAGGTGGTCAGCGTGCCTAAGTTGGAACTCAAAAGTGCGATCCCATTGGCCCGTTTGATCCTAGGTATTCTTCCAGAATTAGTTTCGCAGACAGGAGAAATTCATTGTTGAACAGATTCGGAAGTCGTCCTGACATGGCTATGACCTCATCCGTCCAAATGAAAGCCCTGCGTGGCCGATCGTGTCAGTGAGATAAACTCCAATCTTTCACAGGCTAGCTGGTATTATGTAAGATCTGAGGACAACCCCGCTGATCTTGCGACCCGAGGCTGTACTCTTCAGCAACTCAAAACGTCGGAATCGTGGTGGAGGAGTCCAAAATGGCTCGTTTTGGCCCGAACCGACTGGCCCATTGTTCCGTCAAAGGAGAACGAGACGGAATTAGAGGCAAGGCGAAAGGTGAACATTTGACTTTCGATCAGATGCTCCTTTTTCAGAGTGGACAAGAAAATCCTCCTCAGTTGACTTGATGCCGGCTATCCTGGCCTACGTTCATCAATGGAGATTGAACTCTAAGTTGGTCATTGAGGATCGTCGTCGTGGACCTCTTCTCTCTCTTCGGCAGAGCTGGCGCTTGGTTCTCAAACACTATTCCGATTGGTTCAGAGAGGAGTGTTCTCGGAAGAGTTCAATGATCTCTCATCGAAGGGTGAAGTCTCTTCACAAATTTCCCTTTGAAGCTCAGGCCATTTATTGATACATTTGGACTACTTTGTGTCGGTGGTAGACTCCAGAACCCATTTTTGACTGAATCCGAGATACATCCGATCGTTTTTCCAAAAAGTCATCCAGAAACTATATCTCTCCTCCAAAAAGCTCATGCCTGCACATTGCATGGCGTTTATAGACTGGTCTTTAGTTATCTAATCCAGAGATTCAGGATTCTTCGAGCAAGCAGTATGATACGTCGCATCGTGAGAGACAATGTCACTTGCGCTCGATACAACGCAATTACCATGGAGCAACGGATGGGTTCGCTACCAGCGATTTGCACGAAGCCTGCGCGGCCACTTGTCCATACTGGCGTGGATCTTGTAGGTCGCTTCCGGATCAAGGCTTCCCATGGGCGAAGATAGAAAGCGTTCGAGGATATGTGGCTGTCTTCGTCTGTTTGGGGGTAGAAGCTGCGCATCTCGAGCTTGTTCCAGATCTGACTACAGCAGCATATCTGGCGTCATATCTACGCTTTGTACACCGACGAGGCCTGTGTAAGGTGCTGTACAGTGACGATGGAACGACGTTCAAGGGGAGCAAACCAGAGTTGCATCGCATTTCCAACGCCACGTCTGCCTTGGGACAGGAAGTAGCTGCCTTGGTTGCTCGTGATGGAGTCGAATGGCGTTTTTTCCACGTAGATCACCCATTTTCGAAGGAACCTGGGAGGCAAATGTGTCATCTATGAAGAGACACTTCTACAGAGTCGTCGGAGAATCTCAGGTAACTTTTGAGCAGTTCTCTACGGTTTTGTATAAAATTGGAGCTCGCTTGAATTCGAGGCCACTTAGTGCCGCTAGTTCTGAGCCCTCTGATGTTTCGGCACTTACGTCTGGCCATTCTCCCATTGAAGGGCCTTTAGTGGCTCTACCCGGGCCATTCACAGGAATTAACAAGGAGAACACTGTATGTGCAGGTTGGCGCGTACTCCAGCCGTTGCGGAACCATTTTGGGTATATATGGAAGCGAGAGTACCTTTCCCAGCTACAGGAACGAGCCAAGTGGTTGAAACCAAACCATCAACTCCAAATTGAAGACCTTGTATTATTCAAGGATTACTTGGTTACTCCCACCAAGTGGCCTCTAGCCAGGATCATTGCTGTTCATCATGGACAAGACAGCCTGACTAGGGTGGTCACCCTTCGTACAGCGTATTTTGAGTTCATTCGCCCTGTGAACGATTTCTTTTTCTTACCTCTGCAAGCGAGTACTCAGACGCATTTGACTCTGGTTGAGATCTCTACGGCGGGCGGAGTTCCAGAGGGAGGAATTTGAATTCGTAATGGGATTTCTTCGGCTCAGGGCTGAGCGTAGGTTTCAATTATGTTCCAAATTATCGATTTGGTCCATTTTCTTTGGTGATTACCTTTGAGACTTCATTTACCTTTTCCAATTTCCAAGCTTTCTACCTATGTTGCCTTACTCAACTTTCGATTGTGATTGTTCCTTGAAATATCTCAGTACCAAATATTTGCCACGTAATCACCCTCCTTGTAGAATCGAAATTTCCACTATCTCTTGTTTGGATCAGTGAATATTTCTCTTCCTATTCTTTCTCATTCAATTTCACGGGTCCAGTCGATTTTGATTCATATAGATTCGTAGGTATTTCTATCGCACGATGTTCGGGACCTCGTGCGATGGCGGGCGATATGGTCGTGCGAGTCATATCGTGCGATTGTATACTTCAATTTCCATGACGAGTCGAGGTTATTGAGAGCGACGACCGAACTCTCCTCTATGTATGTTCACGTGACATTGTGTTATGTTCCTTTTCATCTTTTTCGCTCGCAATCACGGATTTCGACTGGCCCGCTAGCTGACTCTCCAGTTCCGCGCCCGACAACGCACTATGAAGACATCCGCCACACGGACGTCTTTCTCGCGATTCTTCCGCTGACTTGCGGAATCTGAATTCTTCTCGACACGGACGGACCCGTATCTTTAATTGAATCTCAGATAATTCAGTGCAGGGTTTTTTGAATATAGAGACGTTTTTTCTGGTTCATTTCGTGAGTGATAATTCCAGAACCTTTTCATAACCGACTCCCTCAACTGTTCAAGTGTCCACATTAATTCCTAGAATGTGCGCCACCAGAGACCTTTCCTCATTCTGACGATCTCCCGCGGGATGAATCGAGCATCGAACCCCCCTGCGTTAGGCGCTTCACAGATTATCTTCTCGAAATCAGCTTTGTCGCGCACGCAAAAGTCCGAGAACTGCCTCACGATATTGATATTGAAATCAAAATCGCGCTCCCCACACTGAGAACATAGCTTTTTCATGTCATCGATGTCGGTGCAATCGTCGCTCAGGGCTTGTACAGAGCACAGATTTCGTTTGTGTGCCGTAGTTGTTGGTTGGTCATTATATCGACGATTCTGACACGTCTCGAATTCATAGAAAATGAATTGAGTTCCTGACTTTTCCCGGGCTTTTTGCAATCACCTTCCAATGGCCGTGAAAGGCAGAATTGGTTGACAAAATGACAGGTGTTGCAGTGGTTACAATAAAATTTACCGCATTCGTGTGAGCTTCTAAAGGTTGTGGTACAACTTGCAACACGAACCGCATATCTTGACAAGTCCACAAACGCGCTTATTGTTTTCCTTGTATGGACTTTCTTGTTTGAGTTTTGCGAAACAGTCACTGAAAATGGACTGATTGCAGTCGTCGCATTTCCGCCTTCGCCCGCCAATTTTTGACACTTCGAAGACACGTAACACCGTTCGTATTCTGATTCGTTCAAGTTTCATTGCACTTGTCACAAAAAAGGTTGTTGCCAGCCGCGGCTGTAAGATTTGTGATCGTATCATAATATTTCTCTATGTTGTTGTAACAGAGATCAATGTATCCGCAAATTTCATGAGATTCAAAATCTCCGGTACCACCGAAAAATAGCAATATACCCCCACCTAGCTCGCTGTGGTCAAATACACGGATGACCACACCCTCCTGCGTATAGTAGGCTATGAATTCCGCATCTCGCATCCCTAGGTATGACAACATCGGCTTTCCTAATCAACTTACTGACCCGTTCTCTTTGGGCGGCACGGTCTGGTGGAGAGCCAACCTTCTTGGTGGTGCGAATACTATCCACCCACCTGAGTATCTCTCAGATCGGGATCAATCTTTGTCCGTGGCAGGCTAATGCATCTCTATCCGTACAGCAGGTTGTCGTTGGGAGCTGGTTGGTTGTGAGCTGGGTATGATGTCATCATCGTCGTCGTCGTTGTCGTCGTCGTTATCGTCGTCGTCGTCCGTATTGACATCCACGTTGTTACCTTCAATACGTTCGTGGTCCCCCAGGAAAGATTTGGAGAGGTGCTAGAGAGAGAAAATTGCTGTGACGTCTCTGAACTGACGAACTCCGCTACGTGGTACATGGCCTCCTCTCTCTTCTTGGAGGAATGACTATGGAGACGTGTGATCTGACCTCTGGTACACAATCTCAGTCGACAAGTAAAAGAACGGACAACCATTGGGTAATCGGTAGGATGATCTTCCAATCGGCGGATGACAAATAAGTACTTGGGTCTGACACGGTGGTCAAAAGATAACATGACCAGTGATTCCGCGAATCTAAATGCCACGCGATGGAACGGACCCCTGGTAGCAACGGGGGGAGTTGGTAAAAGCATGAAGACTGGGTTCAGCCAAAGGCAGTATTCGGATACAAATGAGGATATGAGGAGACTCGGGCGACTTTTCGAGCCGTTCGATCGACGTTGGAGTCACGCGCTATGAATTCTAATCGCTAGCGTTCAAAGGTCTAGTTACGTGTGCGTGCTCACTGCGACCATTTCCGGTGTGCGCATTGAGAGGGGGGCGCTATCAGAATGTTGCACAATGAAAGGCATCCCCCGCGACTGTTATCAGTAATTCGAACGATGGAACGTGCATCATCAGTGCGGGAGGGGTGGTAGCAGAGGTCCAGGTCCTTTTGCGCACCTCCCGCGACCGTCATCAGTACGTGGGTCTCATCGATATCGACACGTGCATTACCATCACGTGAGAGGAGCGGTATCAACGCATGAAAGTTCTCTTCGTGTCCGCACTCCCTCCGACCCTTATCAGTAGTGCACACGATGGTAGGTGCGTTATCAATCGGTTGGAGGGGCATCACCGATGTATGGTTTGGTCATAGGGCTAGTCTCGTGTGCGTACGTCTTGCGTTCGTTATCGCTTGCCCGAACGTCGACACGTGCGTAATGCCTGCTTGACAAGAAAGGAGGGTTTCAAGGGTTGAAAAATCTCTTGCATGCGGTGCCTCTTGGATCTTGATCACATTACCGTGACCCGTGTCTAAAATTGAACAGTGGTCGTTTCGAAATACCTGTGATGCTACTCTTGGATATAATGATCGAATGATTCATATTTTTGTTTCTCTGAGCGATGCTCTATACGAATCACGTGATCAAGTTGCAGAGGGAGGTCATCCCATTTATGGCCATCACGACTCCACAGGTACATGGTTCAACCTCGCCTTTCTAGCACGATGCACCAATTACAGGCAGCTTCAGCTGTGCCCTTAGAGCTGTCTCACAATCACCAATTTCTGGATTCGTTGCAATCTTCGGTTGCTTCGTGCAACGACGACGACACTGGCCATTATTCTCCGACAAACAGTCTGACTGACCCTCGGATCCACGGAATCTCTAAAATTTATGGTGCACTGACTGACCATGTGGATTCGCCTAGCGAGGGGCAATATGCAAGTCTAAGACCTGACGTCCCCAACTGAACCTGCGTTGACCGGAGTAATCATGAGAATATCAGCTGGGGGAACCAGCAGCCAAATTCAATGATGTGTGGTACCTTACATTTGTATGAGAAGGAATTCACTGCACCGACCCTTCGTGAATCATCCAGTATCACGCCCATCAAATATGGCAAGTTGTTGCATGCGGACCTCCCTTATTCGCTTTTTCACGTATCCATGGTTCACGAGAACGGTGAAGTCGCGCGTGAAATAATTGAAAGACGCGAGGCTTATGTAGCACATGGGACGAGTACCGGAACACAGAACCATGCTGGTGCCATGATACTGACCCCCATAATACACCCCCGTTATACGGCGGATCAAGAAACTGCCCGTATAGGGTGTGTCGATTCGGTAGATCTATCGAAATTTGAGTTGAGAAGACCTTCGGAACCCATGATGATTGAATACGCACCCGAAGATAGCTTGACGGAGTATTCTCACGTAGTGAACAAAGCGTCAACGATTGTCCCGTTGATGAGTGATTTGATATCGCAAGGCGATGACCTGATGCAACACAGGACAAACTTCGAGAGATTGGAATGTAAATACTACGTTTTGACAGCGACAAAGTTGATACGCTGCAACCATAAAATATTAGAAAGACCATTGTTTGGTCTAACAGACGAAGAGTTTTATCAGAGTTTGACGTTGATCAAAAGGATGCGGCGATTTTCAACGTTGATCAAGATGATGGTCATAGCAGAAAGATGAAATTGACGATGCTTAAGACAGCAAAGATACATGTCCAACTCATTCAACTACAGGCGGAAATAGCCTGATACTCATGCGTGATCAGATCGTAGTGAGTATCAATTTAGTGATCGCAAGAAGCGTACGCATCAGTAGTATGATAACCTTTCCTTCAGCTTGCTGACCAGAAAGTTGCTGGTTCGAGCCTCTGCATGACCCAAATTTTTACTAAAAACGCTTATTATTACTCGACTCTGACACTTTTAGAGGAAGGTCGTCATCTCATTGCTGCGTACTATTTTACCATTGCGGTCGGTAATGTGGATGTCTCTTGGTTCGTTGAACGGTGTACTGTTTCATCGGCCGCTGGTGATAACGTCACTCAGGAATCGGTATATAGAACTCCGCGGCGTACACGATTGATTCAATGTGTGTAGCGTTTGTGGATCTCGATAATTTATCTTGGTCATGGATAGTCAAGTAACATCCGGGATGGATAGAGCCGTTGTAGATCATTCGTCATTGGGTGTTTATTGGGCAACCGACGAAAATAATAGAAGGATTTTACTCGTGACATCACAAGCGATGAGAATAGACGATAACACCCACAGCCGGATGGGACAGGGCTTCCCGAGGCTATGGCTCAATATGGGAGCTCCTTATCGGACCAGCGATGAGAATAATTGGATGATTCCAATAGTGAAATCACAAATGATAAGGACGATAACTCCCTCGGAAAGCCCTGATCTCCTATGGCACTTTCACTATGGATGGTTTCTGGGACTATGGCAACACGCATCGTTATAGTGACCGAAGTTCAACGATACTCCCCCCCCCCCCCTCTTCCTCCCATATTACTGATGCGAATCTGAATGGAACAAAAAAGTACATATCCTCATATTTCGCCTCTATAATCATATATTCCACGACGAAAGAAATTCGTCATCCAAAGGATTTTCACTACCTGATTTCATACGGAATTAGCCTTGTAGAATTTATGGAATGGAAATCTGCTTACTTCATCATCCCAACGTTCGTGAGAGTTCAATGTCCATATTGATCAAATGTTCAGTATATCATCATATAATATCCAAGTACTTGAGCAATGCCTGCTCCCTGAATATAATTGGCAGTTCACATAAGAGAAGTGTAACCAACGCTTATGACTTCACGATTGAAATGCTGGGAGAGGGGGTTCGAACGACTGCTATGCCGATTGAGAATTTCCGACCGATAATCAAACCCTATCCATCATTGAGTTGTCACACATCAGTTGCTCTCCGTTCGACTAAAAATTTTCTCGATCCGCCAATTCTCCGGTTTCATTTTGTCTTTTTCTACTTTCATCAATCTGGACACAAAACTACAAAGATGGGGTAATATATGATATCGATGCTTTCGTGGAATGGGCGAGTCATATGATTCTTACAATATAAGGACATACAGTTGATACATTCTCAAGAATTCTCATTTCAGCTTTCAGTAGAGAGATCTACAGAATTCCCATTCTTTGTGAATGCTTATATAGTCTCTAAGTACCCCTGCGACACTATGGATAGGGATGCTGATGATTGTAATGGGTCTTTACCCTCAAACAATTCTCAAGAATTGCATCCAATGACGATTGAATCTACTTATAATGATAGTCCCATGCATGATGAATCACGAGAACTAACTGAGCGTAGAGAGAATCTTGAATCCCCTCATTGTCATTTGATTCCGTGTTGACATACACGGCACGCTGTCGAACGAGACTTTGGCAGTTTATGAACTGTTTAAGCAATGTATAAGGTGACTGGATGAGTTCAGGCAATGTATCGAATAGCGCCACCGTGAATACATTGCACGACAGTTGATGCATCGCCTAGGTAGTTGATAAGCCGTCGGATTACGTACATTGACTAAGACATAGGTATATTGTTGTACCAAGTGACAAACATGAGTTGGCGTCTTTTTTCGGATGTTTGTTTTGGTCTGGAAAATGTTGAAAAATAGTCCAAACCCCGCCGGGAAGTGGATGACTAGAGTGAAATTTTCTCGCAAATCGAATCACAATGTCAGAATTGCGATATCTCTTCTTGGTCCAGAGTTGGAGGCTGAACTTGGGTTGCATGTTTTTGCTATCTCGCTGCGTATTGGTCCGATGTCAATTTTGACCATTGCGTTGGGAAGCTTCGAAAATTTTGAGTTTAGCGTGCCTCTTTCCGTGTGAAAAATTATGAGATGTGCATGCTAATTTCGAACTCGAAGAAGATCAGACCAAAATCTGTGTCGCTTTTGCTGACGCTCATGTGACGCTATGTGACGCTTTGTTCATCTCCCCTGCGGATAGCGTCTGCTCGTCTGACTGTTTCCTATGTTAGCAGATGCGAATGACGCAAGTCCCAGCATTTGCGACAGGATCTTAGATTCAAAGGTGTATCGAATTAGGAGGATCGTTCGCGGCGAAGTCTCTCGTGATCGAACCGCGAGCGGATCGCAGCTCCATGCGTCGGCAAGACGAGCCCACGTTGCATTACATGTTGGTGCGCGTTGATGCAACTTGGTGGGAACTGCGCTCAGTGTATGTGCCGTGGTGTATTTTAGCGTGTGAAATGCTGCGGGGATGGCGCGGAGCTACCCAGGGTGTCCCGGATGCGTCGACATAACCTGCCACCGGGCGCCTTTACATCGCGTGGGTAGCAGCCGACCGTGGCTGCGACAACGTTTCTGGCTCTTCATTTCACTAGATTGTTGATTCGCAATTGGGAAAATTTTCCATCCGCTCAGAGACCGAATCCATTAATTTTAGTGCATACCCGACCCTGATTCTTTGCGGAGGCTGATTAATTAGGTCACGTGAATAGGAATCACGGATCATTCCTCAAATTGCATCCCTCCTTGGCATCAATCGAGAACAGTTTGATCATTGAATTCGATCACGGAGCTCATAGCTGCTCAAATTCCTCATCGCATTTAAGCAGCGATGTGTCCCAAAATCGAATGAATCTATTAGTAACGATTCGGAAATCTTCATATTATTCTGCAGAACCTAAATTGATTTGATAATTCATCGACACATTCAGTCTTGGACACGTAAATTGTCCTTCGAGTACGCGAAGCGTCTTGTGCGCACGCAAGGTGCTCCCTGGCACGCGAAGCGTTTCGTACGCACACGGAGAGCTCCGAGCGCGGGCAAAGTGCTTTTCACATGCGAAGCTCTTCTCGCTCACGCGAAGTCTACCTCGCGCACGCAGAAAGAGTCTCCGCGCATGCGGAAGGTTCGGGTATGGCCATACAGAGCACAATGAGACGATACCCATGGTATTAGGATAGCGCTAAGCGACGCATAATGGACACACCACCTATGCCATATCTGAACAGTGATGTGTAACATGGGGTTGCGCGCTCTACACATTTATTTTTGGGCACGCAGAGCGTTCCACATCCACGCGGAGCGTTTCTTTTGCTCACGAAGAATTCCTGGTCAACACGGGGGACGTTCTACACGCAATGCTCCTCTCACGTACGCAAAATGCTCCCTGCGCAAACGAAGTTTTCCCTGTGCTTGCAGTGAGTAGGGGTGTCCACACAGAGCAAAATGAGACCCGACCCCAGGTATAAGGATAGTGCAAAACGACGGGCAATGGCCGCACTACCTACGCTATGTCTGAACAGTGATGCGTAACATTGAGCTCCGCGCTCTAAACATCTATTATTGGTACGCAAATGTCTCCTCGAGAACGCGAAGGGTCTTCTGCGCACGCGACGTGTTCCTTGTGCAAGTGAGGTATCCCTTATGCGCGCGAAGCGTTTTTTACGCACGCGAAGAGCTTCTAGCGCATGCAGAGTGCTTTCCACACGCGAAGTTTCTCTCGCTCACGCGGAGGATCTCTCGCGCACGCGAAGAGTTCTCCGCGTATGCGGAAGGTTTCGGTTTGTCCACACAAAGCGCAATGAGACGATACCCAAGGCATCAGGATTATGCAGAACGACGCGCTATTGCCACATCGGCTACGTCATGTCTGGACACTAATGTGTAACATAGGGCTGCGCGCTCTACACATTTTTTCTTGGCCACGCAGAGTGTTCCTCATCCACGCGATGCGTTTCTTACGCACACGAAAGATTCCTCGTGCACACGGGGGACGTTCCAAATGCAAAGCTTCTCTCACTGCAATCCCTGCGCAAGCGAAAAACTTCTTGCGCTTGCAGATGAGTGGGGGTGTCCAAACAGAGTACAATAAGACCCGACCTCAGTCATTCGGATAGTGCGAAACGACGGGCAATGGCCGCACCGTCTACGCTATGTCTGAACAGTGATGTATAACATTGGTCACCGCGCTCTAAACATCTATTATTTGGACGGAAACGGTTCCTCGAGTACCCAAAGTGTTTCATGCGCACGCCACGTGTTTCTTGTGCAGGTGAGGTATCCCTCATGCACGCGAAGCGTTTCTCACGCACGCGAAGCGCTTCCAGCGCATACAAAGTGCTTTCCAAACGCGAAGTCTCTCTCGCTCACGCGAAGAGTTTTCCGCGTATGCGGAAGATCTGGGTGTTACCACACAGAGCGCAATGAGACGATACCCAAGGTATCAGGATAATGCGGAACGACGCGCAATTGCCATATCGGCTGAATTATGTCTGAACTGTGATGTGTAACGTAGGGCTGCGCGCTCCACACATTCATTCTTGGGCACGCAGAGTGTATTCCATCCACGCGAAGGGTTTCTTATGCACACGAAGAATTCCTCGCCAACACGGGGGACGTTCTACCCGCAATGCTCCTCTCACTGATGCGAAATGCTCCCTGCGCAAGCGAAGTTTCTCCCGCACTTGCAATGAGTAGGGGTGTCCACAAAGAGCACAATGAGACCCGACCCCAGGTATTAGGATAGTGCGAAATGACGGGCAATGGCCGCACCGCCTACGCTATGTCTGAACAGTGATTTGTAACATAGGGCTGCGCTCTCTGCCCATTCATCCTTAGGCACGCAGAGTGTTCCTGATCTACGCGAAGCGTTCCTTACGTACGCGATGGGCTTCCAGCGCATGCGAAGTTCTTTCCACACGCGGAGTTTCTCTCGCTCACGCGAAGGATTCCTCGCGCACGCGAAGAGTTTTCCGCGTATGCGGGATGTTTGGGTGTGTCTATACAGAGCGCAATGAGACGATCCCCAAGGTATCAAGATAATGCGAAACGACGCGCGCTTGCCACATCGGCTACGCCATGTCTGAACAGTGATGTGTAACATAGGGCTGCGCGCTCTACACATTTATTCTTGGGGACGCAAATGGTTCCTCGAGTACGCGAAGTGTCTCATGCGCACGCGACTTGTTTTTCGTGCACGTGAGGTATCCCTCATGCACGCAAAGTGTTCCTCACGCACGCGAAGAGCTTCACGTGCATGCAAAATGCTTTCCACACGCGAAGTTTCTCTCGCTCACATGAAGGATTTCTCGCGCACGCGAAGAGTTTCTAGCTCTCGCAGAAGAGTGGGGGTGTCCACACAGAGCACAATGAGAC
>JAPYYZ010000289.1:0-22244 GCA_030522705.1 Eretmocerus eremicus | reverse complement strand
TTTGCTATACCAAATCAGTGCTAAGATGATCCAATACTCCCAATTTCATGGATTTTCTGCCTGGATCCTCGAAAGTGAAAGGTTCGCGGGATTTACTCACATATATATACACATATCTACAATCAAAAAGTGAACGCTGAATCTCGTGCTCGTAAGAAAAAAGTAAGCGCAACTGAGCAGCTCGCTTGCGAGACTGTTCCCTGAACCTTCAGATACACTTGTCTTGCCGAACTCTCCGGGTCGGTCATAACACGCGTACGATAACCAAATCTTTCGCGCATAACCGTTAGGTCGCTCATCACACGACCACGCAGGATTTTACAGTTGTCATAATAGCTATCTCGCTGAGTTTCAAGACAACGTGTACTCAAATTTCTTGTATCAACATAAGATATATTGCTGTGAGCAGAGATAGAGCAATATGAACAACGGTGCCAGTTGTTGAGTGAGCATAATTATTCAACTGAGAATTTCCTAACCTAGACGGCACGTGTTGAGAACAAACAGCTGGAACATGTCTCATGTCTCAGCGCGTAATACCTGGGGTAAAGGATTTGGAAACTGCTTAATTGTTATCTGTGCTTATTGCCGAAAGTGTTATCACGCTAATGAGGAATGTGCTGATCTAACAGCATCTGAGATGAATTTTGTTGCTTTGAAAACTGAAGTGTCTATGGTATACAAACGCTCTGAATGCAAAGGGAATGATCAGTCATATTGCTCTGAAACTTTTGAAGTGATAAAAAGTGATCTGAACATCATCAAGGAATCCACCTCCAAGATAGAGAATCCGACTGCCAAATTAGAATAATCAAGGGTGGAGGTTAGTGAACTCGAGAAATCCATTCATGATCAATTTCCTATTATGCAAGAAGATATTGAGCAGTTGAAAAAATGATCTTGCTGTGGTGCAGAATCAAGTAAACAATAACTCTAACATGGGCATTGGAAGTATGTATGTACCATAGAATCCGAGAACGTGTGACCAAATCTAGAAATATTTTTCTGTTCAATGGACCAGAGAATCCAAGTACTATGGACGATACTCAACAAATGCAAACTACTCCGAAGGATATAACAGTAGATAATGTAACAGTAAAAAGATATTACAGTAGTAGATAGTAGATAACAGTTGATTCAAACATAATTACCCGTCGTAAAGGTGCACCAGATAATACTACTACTACTAGACCTCTAATTGTGTCACTCACTTCATCTCGATGAGCACACTTGATTCTCGAGAACAGAAAGAAGGTAGACAGAAGATCCGTAGTGGGTTTGGATGATATCGGAATGCAGCAAATTCAGTACAGGAAAGCCAAATATGAATTGGAAGAGAGAGTGAGCAAAGGTGAGACTGACTTGATGATGAGACATGTGAATGATGTTCCTACGGTTATGAAGAAAACAGTATTGTCAAATCCACAACCTACAAATCCTCCAATTGATACACCTTCTTCATCAAAAGACCACTACGTTGTTTGACAATATCCTACAAGAATTTTTATGTGTTGCGGATTACTCCTCGTCCGATGGCATGCAATTAATTTTGGTACAGCTATCTTTACTCGATGTACTCGGACGATTTCATAGGCCAAAGTGGGGAAATGCGTGTTTCCAACGTTTCGGGTGTATTTTATTGCCACCACTCATCCGGGAATTATATTTACAAGGTATACTCAGGTCGAAATTTCTTAAAAGGTAATATTACATATAGAGGAAAGTAGCATACCGAGGAAAAATTGAAGCTCACATGAGTAGACTGCGTAGAGGCATTATCGTTAAGTTTGATCGAAGGATCATCGTCAATGTTTTCTTATTCTGCAACGATTCAGGCATGAGGAAGGGAAAATGACAATGAAAGTTCGTCGGAATTGGTGTGAATTATCTCACTATTACTCACATGATACGAGATGCAACAAGAGGCACAAAAAGCTTGTGTGGCGAGAAGAGATACTGAAATTATACATTATGCAGCTGACTCAAATTTGTTTCAACGTTGTTACTCATGACGTACACTCATCCGGTCGGTCAGGTGAGGAGACAATTGTGTAGAGAGTGAGTATAGAGCTGTCGGAAGGGGGGAGGGCGGAGGGGGAGGCAAGGGGGGGGGGAGGAGGGAGGAGGAAGTGTGGGAATAGATTTATGAATAGAAGATGTGTGATTACGGAATGTTTAGCGGCTATGTTTGGCGGGATGAAACAGAGATAGAATCTGCGGCACAAAAAGCTTCACATTTGCACTGCATTTTTATGGAGTGCTGGTCGTGTGCTACGCAGATTGTATGTGTGAATGTCAGAATTAGTATTAGTTGGGGGTACGATACTATTCGCGCCCGCGGTTTTCTTGCGCCGATTGTGGAGATTTTTGTGAAAACTGGTATGAATGGATGTTTTTTCCAGGGATGTTCTGATTTCATTCAAGCAGTTCTTGTGGCTGTTTTTTAAGAACATCGTGTCCTCGACTCAATTCATGTTGCCATTCAAGTAGTGAATGTTCAACATTTCAGAAAATTCTCTAGATTTCCTGTTGCTCTCTCTGTCAATGATATGAACATTCTCAAAATCGATTCAGTGTCAATAGTTGGTAACATGAACGGCTAATGCGGAGTTTTTGTCCAGCTTACAGTGGCATGCTGATGTTCTTTGACTCTAGTGAGTAGCTTTCTTTTAGTTTGACCGATGTATGAGCTATCGCAATCTTGGCAGTTGATCTTATAAACAACATTGGAAGATTCTAATTTGTCTAATCTGTCTTTCCCTAATTTTATGAACTTTTTAGAGTTCATTGAATTTCTGAAAATGGGAGTGACATTTAGTTCTTTACAATACGAGCTAATTTTATGAGCGATGCTTGGAATGAAAGGAAGTATAAGTTTCGGTTGATATTTCCGGATGCTTTGCCTCCTGCTTGTTACGTTAGAGTCTCGAGAATGTTTGAGATGACAAAGTCTTTTTTTGACGTATCTGTTCAAAAATTGTTCAGGGTAGTTGTTGGTGATGAGTAATTGTTTAATCAGTTCTATATTCTTTTCATGAAAACAGTCACTTGACAGATTCTTGACTATATCTATCAGGGAGTAGATGATTGCAATTCTCTGTTGTTTGGAGTGCTGGGACATGAAATTCAGGTATCGGCCCGAAGCTGTTGATTTGCAGTGCCAATCGAATAGTGGGGCTTCATCTTCGGTCCTGATTATTTTTAGATCTAGACAGCATATGCTATGATCAACTTCTTTTTCTACCGTAAATTGAAGATGGTCAGAGTAGTTATTGAAAATTTGAACAACGTGATCTACATCTGTCTCCTTTACGACCAAAATGCAATCCTCAACATACCTCCGGACGCTATCCTTCAGTTTTTTTAGATAATCAATTTCCACTCTTTCTAGTGATATGTCAGAAAACTCAGGGCTGCAACTGCCACCCATTGGTACACCGCGGGTCTGTTTGAAAAATTTGCCGTTGAATGAAAAAAACGTATTGTTGACAAGGAATTGTACTCCATCTATAAATTCTTCCCTTGATAATCGAATGTAGTTTCTCAAGAGGGGCCATTTTTCCTTTAAACAATCTAAAATGGTTCCTATATGTAAATTGGTGTACATCGATACGAGATCAAGAGATATCAAGCAATAGCCTCGAGGGATGATCAGATCTGCGAGTAATTGTTTCAGCTCTAAGCTGTTTTTCTAGCGAGTATGGTGATTGTGGTATATGTTGATTGAGAAATCTGGAAAGAGCTTTATCGAATTCATACATTAGAGAGTTGATCGTCGGAACAATGATCCTGACAGGTAGATTTTCTCTGTGTTTTTATTAGCCATATGCTATGGATAAGGTGCAATTTTTGAGATTCTTTTGACTGTATGGGATGAATTTGAAGGCAGGGTCCGTGAAAGCTCCTTTGTTGTCCCAAGAGGAGATTAATTTGGACATGCCATTCCTGAGAATATTTAGTGAACTTTTCTCAACTGTCTTGTAAGATGTGGTGTCGTGCAAGGAATTGAGCTTTCTTCCGTTGTAAAGATCAACCGGGAGAATGACTGTAGGGTTACCTTTGTCGGCTTTTGTGACAAGTATATCTTTATTCTCTTTTTAAAATTTCCTTGTAACTTTGATATTGGTCTCCAAAATCCGATCTTGTATTGGAACGCGCGGGGGTTTTTTGACAAAATTTTGTAGCATGTGGATCAAATCCAGTCGAACCGATCCAACGTGGAATGCATCCTTGTGTCTGTTGAGGAACGTTTCCGAACCATTGAGGTAATCAAACAGTGTGTTCTTCTCGACGGAGGAAGTGAAATTGAAGGTCTCTCCTAGACTCAATGTGTGTTTTACTTCAGGAGTGAGAGAAATATCTGTAAGGTTCACCAACCATTTATCTCTCAGATGTGGTTCTGTGGATTCCAACTGCTGTGTCATGTGGTGAATTGAATGTTGAGAGAATGGAGAATTTTGAGGATCTATCAGTCCAGTTCTATTGTATTTTAGCAAAAATTTGCAGTTGTGTAGAAGTTGGGTGAATTCGAACCTGATTTTCAGGATGTTGACCCCTTGAATATTGATATAGATTGACCTAATTTCTACTATCCTAGGCAACTTGGACAATAGAATGTCAGTTGGACCAGACGGTATTTTTCCTTCGTTGATCAAGGAAAATCCGCGAAGAGTTATTTGTTCCGCTTAGTATTTGATTCAAGCAATCAATTGATTTGTCTCATCTCCCAACAAAGTGGAGAATTTCAGATGTCGCGCCTATTTTCAAAAATGGTGATCGTAATGTCATCCCAAACCATAGGCCAATCTTCATCCCCAGTACAATTGCAAAAGCTTTGGACCAAATAATGGCAAATAAACTGTCGGATGCAATCATTGGCAGAATAGTACCTCAGCAGCATGGATTTGTTAGAAGAAAGAGTGCGATGACTAACTTGTTGAACTTTTGTGACTTCATTCACAATAATTTTGGGCATTCTTTACAAACAGATGCAGTTTTTCTAGACTTCTCTAAAACATTTGATCAAGTGAATCATAATCAACTCCCAGAGAAGCTCCACAAGATAGGTATTCGAGGTAAATTCTTGGAGTGAATCAAGTCCTACCTGATAGATTGGTATCAACTGGTTGAACTCAACGAATATATGTTATGCCAATCCCCCGTTTCACCTGGGATCCCTCAAGGGTCACATTTCGGTCCAATTTTGTTTGGAGTTTCCATCAACGATCTTCCAGAAGTTATCAGATACTTTAAATTCTTAGTCTATGCAGACGATGTAAAATTTTTTTGAGGACAGATGGTTATCTCGATCACATGAGACTACGGATGGGCCTCGATGCTATCTTTGAGTGTGCAACAAATGATGGTCTCCTATTTAATAAAGTCAAATGTAAAAGTATGACTTTCTCGAGAGGAGAATTTCATGACAGTTATAATTATGCAATAAATGACCATATGATAGAGGTTATTGACCCGGTCAAGGATTTAGGCGTGATCAAGGATCCTAAATTGGAGTTCACCAAGCATATTGATTACATTACAACGAAATCTTTCAAGTTACTTGGTTCTGCATACAGGAATACCCAACATTTCAGGAGTCCATATACATTCCTCAGTTTGTTCAGAAGTATCGTGATCCCAATCTTAACATATGGCTCGATAATTTAGTCTCCTCATAAAAAGACAAACATATTCAAAGAGAATCCATGCAAAGACGCTTCCTGAGATTATCAACATTCAAAACTGGCTTCTAAATGAGTTTTTTCGATCATAACTTTGGCCCCATTGCTGAATTTTCCTGAGTACCAACAATTAAATCGATCCACGAGGTGAATGATGTTAATTCCATACACTGTATATTGTTCGGGAAACTACAATGTGAATCTTTGAGAAACTTGCTGTACGGAGGGTCTAATGTATATACTACTTCAGACCACTTGCACAATTCAACCACCAAGCAAATTACCTGTTCAACTCATCACTCCGAGTAGGTTCACGGAATTCAGTGCATTTTGCGAAAAATGGAAGCGATCGCAGAGGAGGGCTCGGGATTGTTCTTTTCGATTCCAAAAGAGTCACACAATATGCTGAGCGCGCAAACAGTGATCAAATCGAGCTACTGAGTGTTGAACGAATCCAAAAAAACTAACCTCCGAGCTTCAAGTACGCTCAGAAGACGAGAGAAATCACACGGGAAATGGTGAACCTTTTTTAATATTCACCTGCCCGAAACGAGCTCTTCTCCACGTTCATGTGCACTCGTCACGTCCGATGATATTCCGAACTCGTCTCTGGAATCCAGAGATGAGATGTTGTATCCTCTGCCATGCCTCCGCGCGACTTCAATGCAATTTGAGTGCTGGGAACAATATACACGTCACTGCCTGCACAAACACTCATCACAAACTTCGTCACAACCGTGGAGTCACTTGGTCCAGGCACTAACGGCGTGAACCCGAAGAAACATTCAACGAATCGATTTCTTCGACAGGATTAGTATGCCCGTTGGGCATAACCTTACATCATCTTTACATCACATCACGATCCACCATGGAGCTCCTCTGCAGTCCCACGAGAAACACTTGTTCGCACTCACTATCGTTAGACTAGTGCACGTTGCTGCTGTTTTGATCGCTGATGGAACGCTATCACCTGATGATTACAGCGAGAGGAACGCCAAATCCCGAGCAGGTACTTACGCGCGCGCGAACCGGTGCGGACTATGCGACGTCTGCTGGCTGTTGCGCTCTGCGCGAGTGCGACAAATTCCGCGAGGAAGAGCAAGGAAAGATCAGATGTCGTGAAGAAGGAGAGCTTTCAGATTATGTTGGATGGATTATCCATTCCTCAACTTGTTCCCCTTCTCTCATCCTAATGATAATCCAAGAACAATTTTCCACACATTTTCACATCATCCTCGACGAAATTCCTTCGGTCGATAATTCTTGTGGCTGTGATTTTCCAACTTTCTGACGCTGGTTTCTGCGGCTCCGCGGGGAGACAGCAAGATCTGAGTCGCGTCGCGTGACCCGGAAAGTGAGGAGGACGCGCGACTCGGGTATCGAGAATTCATCTTTTTGGGTGGATCCTACTCTGATGACATCATTTTTGTTACTCCTATCATTTTTCGCGGTTGTGACTCTGTTGGAGTCAGTGGAAATTATCACAAGGCCGCTCGTAGAATCAGTCTGATTCTCGCGATGTCCACGGTATTACCCTGGAATCACCCTGTATAGGATAGACATACTATGATATCGTCTAGTAGGTCGACTATTCCGCCAGTGGCTGAATTCCAATTCCTCGACGCGGATTCCCGCAGCTCCGCAAGGAGAAAGCAAGAACTGTGTCGCGTCGTGCGACCCTAAGAGTGGGGAGGACGCGCGGCTCGGATTTGAGAAATTCATCTCCTTGGGCAAATTCCATACTGATTACGTGATTATTCTTACTCCCAGCATTTTTTGAGGTGTGCGACTCTGTTGGGGTGAATGGAATGAATTACTTGGCCATTCGTGAAATCAGTCTGATTTTCGCGAAATCCACAGAATTACCCCCGGAATCACCGTGCATGAGATGGGAATTCTATAACATCATCTAATAGGTCTACTATTTTTCGAGTGGCTGAGAATCAATCCCTCGACGCGAATTTCTGCGGCTCCGCAAGGAGGGAGCAGGAACCGTGTCGCGTCGCGCGACCCTACGAGTGAGGAGGACGCGCGACTAGGATTTCAGAAATTCATCTCCTTGGGCAAATTCTATACTGGTTACGTGATTATTCTTACTCCCAGCATTTTTTGCGGTGTGCGACTCTGTTGGAATCAATGGGATGAATTACGTGTCCGCTCGCTGAGATCAATCTGATTTCCACGAAATCCACGGAATTCACCTGCAATGACACTGTATGGGATGGAAATACTATGATATCATCTAGTAGGTCGACCATTTTGCCAGTGGCTGCGATCCAATTTCTCGACGCAGATTTCTGCGGCTCCGCAAAGAGGAGGCAAAATCTGAGCTGCGCCGCGCGACCCTGGAAATGAGGAGAACGCGAATCTCAGGAGCGTCGGCCGGCAGTCCACGACTGCTGTCGTCTGCTGCAACTTTCGTTACCTTTTCGTGTTTATCTTGAGTTCATTGGAGGGCTGTGTACAGGTGGTGTACTCATGATGAACTACAGATGAAACTCAACGGGGCTACGGAGCCGAATAGGGGATAGCCGGCCCAGTTCTCAGATGTCAAACATATCTCGCTATGACATAACCTCTTGCAATCAGACCCTGGAAGTGAGGAGGACGCGCGGCTCGGATAATATCGAAAGTTCTCCTCCTTGGGATCATTCTACACTGATTCCGTGTTTTTTGTTACTTCAACCAATTTTTGCGGTGTGTGACTTTGTTGGAGTGAATGAAGTTCATCGCGTGGCCGCTCGTATGATCAATTTGATTTTCGCCTCATCCACGAAATTCGTCTGGAATTACACTGCAATGGATGGAATTACTGGAGAATCATCCAGTAGGTTAACTGTCTTGCCAATAACCAGAATACCGATACTTCGCCGCTGATGTCTGCGGCTTCGCGAGGAGGGAGCAAGATCCGAGTCGCGGCGCGCGACCCTCAAGGTGAGAAGGACGTGCGACTCTGAAATCGAAAATTCATCTCCTCGGGCGAAATCTACACTCATTACACCATTTTCGTTACTCAGAGCATTCTTGCGGTGCGTGACTCTGTTTTTTGTGAATAAAACTCATTACGCAGCTACTCGTGGAATCGAACCAATTTCCGCGAAATCCACGCGATTCGCCTGAAATCACACCTTATGGCATGGGGATACGGGACCATCATCAACTGGGTTGACTGCATTGCCAATGACATGAATACCAACTCTGCGAGGCGGATGTCTGCGGCTACGCGAAGAGAGAACGAGATCTGGGCCGCACTGGGCGACCCAGGAAGTGAGGAGTACGCCCGACTCGGTGATCGAAAACTCATCAGCGTTCGCTAATTCTACCCTGATTACGTTTTTTCTTGTGACTCCGAGTTTCTTTTGCGGTCTACGATTTTGTCGCAATGGATAGAATTCATTACGTGGCCGCTCGTAGAATCAATATGATTCCTGCGTAATCCACGGAATTCATCCGGATATACAGTGTAACGGATAGAATTACTAGAAAATCATCTAGTAGGATGATTGTCTTGCAAATGACGTGAATTACAACTTTTCGACGCTGATTTCTGCGGCGCTGCGAGGAGAAAGCAAGATCCGAGTCGGGTCGCGCGACCCTGGGAATGAGGGGGACGCGTGACTCGGAGATCGAAAATTAATTTGCGTGCCCTAATTCTACACTGATTACGTCTCTTCTGTAACTCGAAGCTTTTCCGCGGTTGGCACTCCTGTTTGAGTGGATAGGATTCATCACGTGGCCGCTCGTGAAATCAATCTGATTTTTGCGTAGTCCACGATATTCGCCCGAAATCACACTGTAACGGATGAAATAACTGGGAATCATCTAGTAGAATGACTGTTCTGCCAATGACGTGGTATCACAATTTTTCGACGCTGATTCTTGCGGTGCCAAGAGGAGAAAGCAAGATCCGAGTCGGGTCGCGGGACCCTGGAAGAAAGGAAGACACGCGACTCGGAGATCAAAAATTCATCTGCGTGCTCTAATTCTACACTGATTACGTTTCTTTTGTTACTTCAAGCTCTTCCGCGGTTGGCAATCCGGTTTGAGTGAACCGAATTCATCACGTGGCCGCACGTGAATTCAATCTGATTTTTGCATAGTCCACGGAATTCGCCCGGAATCACACTGTAACGGATGAAATTACTGAGAAATCATCTAGTAGAATGACTGTTCTGCCAATGACGTGAAATCACAATTTTTCGACGCGGGTTTCTGCGGCGCCGCGAGGAGAAACCAAGATCCGAGTCGGGTCGCGGGACCCTGAAAGTGAGGAGGACGCGCGACTCGGAGATCAAAAATTCACCCGCGTGCTCCAATTCTACACTGATCACGTTTTCTTCGTTACTTCAAGCTCTTTTGCGGTTGGCAATCTGTTCGGGTGAATAGAATTCATTACAGGGCGGCCCGTGAAATCAATCTGATTTTCGCGTAGTCCACGGAATTCGCCTGGGATCACACTGTAACGTATGGAATTACTGGTGAATCATCTAGTAGTTCGACTGTTCTGCCAATGACATGAATAATGATTTTTCGACGCTGATTTTTGCGGCGCTGCGTGGAGAAAGCAAGATCCGAATCGAGTCGCGGGACCCTGGAAGTGAGGAGAAAGCGCGACTCGGAGATCGAAAATTCATCTCCGTGCGCTTATTCTACACTGATCACGTATTTTTTCTTGATCCAAGCTTTGTTGCGGTTTGCAACCTTGTTTGAGTGAATAGAATTAAGACGGGGCCGCTCGGTCAATCAATATGATTCGCGCGTAGGTCACGGAATCCGCCCGTAATAACACTGTCCCGGATGAAATGACTGAAAAATCATCTAGTAGCTTGACTGTTTTGCCAATGACTCGAATTACAATCTTCCGATGCTAATTTCTGCGGTTCTGCGAGGAGAAAGCAAGATCTGAGCTGCACCGTGCGACTCTGAAAATGAAGAGGACGCGAATCGACGGAGCGTCGACCGGCAGTTCACTCCCACTGTCGTCTGCTGCAGGTTCCGTTACCGTTCCTCGATCATCTCGAGTTCAACAACAAGCTGTGTACAGGTGGTGCACTCATAATGAAATACAGATGAAACTCAACGGGGCTACGGAGCCGAATCGGGGATAACCGATACAGTTCTCATATGCCGAACATATCTCGCTATGACAGCCTCGCGCAAGCAGACCCCTGAAGTTAGGAGGACGCGAACTTCGCTACTCAAAAAATAACACAGTTCCGGAGATTATTCTCGTGAAGCATGTAATTTGCGTCTCTGAATATGGCAGACACAAATCGTGGGCCAATATGAACTTGAAAAAGAAATTATCAGTTTCAAGGTCGGCGTGACAACTCGTTCCTCTGAAAATGCAGTCAATTCCAAAAGAAACTCCCTTGGAAAATGAGGAAATAGCGAAGTGTTTCTCGGTTTCCGTTCTGAATTCCCTACAGATCTCCGTGATGGTTGAATGGAATTTTCGAACCGAAACACCATTCCCTATTCCGCCATCAGGTCTTGAAAGTGAAGAGGACGCGAGTGTGGGAGGCCGATGAATAATTTTCCCAACATTTTTCCGTGCACAGAATGTTATAGGTTGTCTCACAATGTTCGCCACGAATGCGGTGCCGTAATGAACTCGATAAAATAATCATGATATCGCGAAAGTATACTCCGTGAATCTGCGTCAAATACTTTGCGTTTCTCCGTGGCGCCATCCTTCGGCTGATGCGGCAACCCGATCCGCATCTTGGCCGAGTGCCTCGTGGCAAAATCGTGGCCGGCATCGCGAGTTGAAATCTTCGTCGCCGTTCCGGGTTCATCTAAATTTTTACCAAGAGTTATGTGTACGCAAGTGCTTATGAGAAACTACGAATCCATGCAGATGGGGCTACAGAGCAACATTGAGGAAAAGGGGTGGTCGGATTCCCAAGAGCCCCAGGAAAGCAGACGACATTTCACGTATGTTTAGCATGAACAATTTTTTGCACTAACTGCAACATTTGGCTCTGTCGCCCCATTCCTACGGATATTTCGTGGACGCATGTCGAATTTCGTGTGCTTCGGCGCAGCCGCACTTGAGATATTCCCGGAACGGATTCTCGGGATAAAACAGAGCTTTAAGGCCTCGCCTCAGGGGAGTAGAGTCGGAACTCCATTTTTCTTCTCTCAATAAGCATAACCGATTCGCCAGAAATTCTACAGTATTGCTATCACCATTCATATGCAGACGAAACTACATTCTATTACTCGAAACGTTTCAAAGATGTTGAGCAGATTGTTGAAAGAGTCAACGCTGATGCAGAACAAATATGAGAATATGCAGTTTCAAATGATCTAGGAGTCAATGATTTGAAAACGAAACCCGTATGGCTTGGATCTAAAAGCTTCATGAACCGCCTTCAGATTTCCCCTTCATCGCCTGTTGTCATTAACGGTCGAGTAACAAAGTACAGAGATTCCATCAAAATACTAGGCGTGACGCTTGATAGCAAGCTGACTATGAAGCAGCAATGTTGCATTACAGCTCGCAAATCGTTTGCGGCTATGGGTGAACTGAGGAAATGTGAGGATATCATTCCATGCGACACAGGAATAATACTTGTAAAATCGGTTGTCTTCGCATAATCCGACTACAGTCCAGGGTTGTTCATGGATCTCTGGAAAAGCTTAAACTCAAGGTGGTTGCTCCGGTATGATGAGGATGATTCTCGATGACATCTCCAAACTCGATGTGACTCCGTTATTAGTTCAACTGTGCTTTGAAGAAAACTATGGTGAATTTTTACGTCTCCAAGGAGTGTTGTTTAGGGAGTAACGGTCATCAAAATTTGAATTTTTATCTTATGTAAATATCGACACTATGACGATACATTAGTAAATTTTCAATTCTCACTCCAGCATATTATCTCATCATCTTAGCTGAGCTTATTTCTTTTTTTTCTTAATTATTATTATTCAGAATATAATTTTTTCGTAGATCAGACTTATGTATGGGAACAAGGTTCCATGCGCTTTATTTTATATGTTGAACACTTGCAATTTGATACTCCTACGTGTGGTCTATTATAGAGCACTTACAAGCCCTTGGTCTCGAATAAACTATATTTATCCACCTATATATCATGGAAAAGATGAAGCGGTATCCGCACAACGTCTCCGTGTCCGTGAACTTCCACTCAGTAACCCGTCCAATTAATGTAGAACTGACGAATGTCAGCTCTGCGACTGACGGAATGGCCCACATGATTTACTAGGATCAAATTCAGAAGAGCCATCGTATTGGCTAGCGCGACGCCACGCGCATCCTCTGGTCTACCACTCCACCGAGTTGATTTGGCGTTGAAGTCCCCTACATTCATCTTCGGCCCTTGTCATTGTCTCACGCTATCCAGTCTTTCAGCTCCAGCAGAAGACCTACATGGAAGCATTGAGAGAGAAGTAGTAGCTGTAAGCAGCTACCCCCTCCATCACTCTTCTCGCGAAACCATGTCCGCTCACGGGTTTTCCCGTTTCGCAGACCGACGAGTTGAGGATCTTGATAACTGCGCAGCCTCCAAGATTAGGCGTGGACCTAGAAAGATTCCTCCTCTGGTTCTTCTCCGAGATGATGAGAACATCTACGTCATTGCGCAGGGCCTCGACTTCCAATAAGTCATGGGCCTCAGGACACCTGCGCAGATTCGCTTGTATGAATCTAGCCATCGCGCTTGCAACGCTCATGGCTAATCTCGGCTCTAGCCTGTTGGTAGGCCTTGCAGTCAAGTGCTCCGGACCTGTGGTTGCGGTTAACTCCAAGGGCTTCGCAGCTGAAGCACTTCGGGGATTCCTGACATCTGGCGGCAAGGTGGTTCTCATCGCTGCATCGGTAGCAGCACTTGGATGGGTTTTTCGACTCCACGCACTTGGGCGCTATGTGCTCATACTATAGGTGATTGTAGCATCTTCGGATTTTGCCCTTCTCCCGAATCCTTGCATTCGTCCATCGTATGATACTGGTCCTCTTCGGTGATGCTATAAACCAGCCTAGCTGGAACCATCACAATCGCAATCTGTAGTCCTCTGATTGGTTGACGTCGAGTCCTGACCAACACGCTATCCGTATGCCCGTTTCCAATGCTCTTTGCAATCGCATTTTCAACGTCTGCGATGGTTGTTACGTCGTTGATGTCGTGCACATCCATTGTAATTGTTAAGATATGGGAAATATATCCGTCATCCTTAACAACCCGTTTGAGTGCAGTCTTCACAGCATCTTCGTCTGTAACCTTCTGGAGCTCTAGCGAAAGGTCCTCAACCTTGGTTTTTCTGATCTTGGTGACTCTGGAGCTAACTGCATCTGGGTCGGCTTCCTGCTTCACTCTTTTGAGCTCTTCAGCGTACCTTAGACCTTCCTCTTTGAATTTGATGAGGATGTCATTCAATTGTCCCTCATCTTCCCTGACTGCTTCTTCTGATTCTTCTCCTGCTCCACCCTTCTTTTTTCTTCATTCCTGGCCTCTCCTTCTCTCTCGGTGCTTCCTGAACATCTTGGCCTGTAGATGCCGTCTGAGAGCCACTGGATTTGATAAAATCCCACCGTTCCTGTCATCTCTAGTGTTTCCTCTTCTTCGTGTTGGTCGCCTCTACCCACTCAGCCTCAGGTTAGTGAGCTAATAGCAGACTCAAAACCTTCGTTGCAGAGTGTTAGCGGTGTGCTGACCTAGGATTTAGGCGCGGCCACCCGGAATTTTCCCAATTGAAATAGCGGCACTTGTATGACTCTCTTCCTCTCCTGATTGACGGTGCTGACGCCTGGTGGACTGGTGTTCTTCCCCTTCGAGCCCCCAGTGTCTCGCTGGGCTTTGTTGTGCTCATCTCGGCGAGTTCTCCGACAAAATCCACCATCCTATGCAGACTCATTCCAAACTCGTCCGCAAGTTCTGCTGTCCTCTCATGTGCCTCTCGCAGCCTCTCTACGAGACCCATCACCTTCAATAGCCCAGTCTTTACCTTCTTCTTGGCGGCGACGCGCGACTGCACCGAATTCTTGACTTTGTTACTATCTTTAAGATGTCACTCAGAAGATCCTTATGGTCTTCCTGGGGGATGCCCTCAGCTAATTCCACCAACCCACCGTAGCGCCGGCATCTCTCCTAGCTCTTATTTGTACAGTGGATAGCTCACCGAGTTGGTGAAGACCGCACGCTCCGGAACGAGTATCCATCACCATTTCCACTGTGATGTTGATCTTCTTCTTCATTCCGATGAGCCCCTTTGAGTTCGAGTATTTTTATCATAATTGTTCTCTTTTATACTATTGATTCGAATGGCTAGTCCTGACTGTGATAATTATATCCTTGACTAAATTTTATATGTATTCGATTGACAGCTGCCAATCCTTTTTCTCCAAGTAAATGAAAAAGATACCGACCTATCTACCTCTCTCTCCCTTCCCTCCTTTCAAGGAAGCCTCAAATAGGTGTGACATCAAGTGAAATCTGTGTCAACCATTCACGGATCACCCATTTGCACGCCGTTCACAAATATGACGTCCAAATAGTAAAATACAGAATTATTGATTTATGTGCTATAATAGAAACAAAAAACACTCATTTCTATCGGGTCTGTTGCTTTTTGGTAACTCGCATTCTGAGAGTTAGCATAATAGTTAGTGAAGTAATTCATTAGAACGTTATTGACTTTGAAGTTGGTTCGAATCCATCACCCCGTGCTCTGAATAGACCAATGGAATCTGTTTAATGTCACGTGAGAGTTTTTTTCTCGCAAGCATTTCGGAGGAGTGGGGGATTGCTTCTTCTCTGAATTCAAGATGTTCAAACAATCCAAAAACACATCTTGGAGAGATCTCCGAGGGGAGTTACCATTCCATTTAGAGTCATTTCTACGGCCTCGTGCGGAGTCGTGGATGACGCATTTTGTTCCTTGAATTACGATTTTTGAGGCTGTCTAGACACTTTTCAACTAAACCTCTAATGTCCTGCGAAATGACGTCCAACTTGAAATTGTGTGCGTGGTGGCCACCGCTCGAATTATTTGCTCCAACATGCTCTTTGAGGTACTCACTAGGAGGGGATCACAATTCCGGATCACAGATTCGGCTGCAACTTTGGGAATAATCTCCTTTTGGTACCAAGAAATGACATTTGGAACCTTGAGGCTAAACGCGCAAGTGTGTCTCAGATAGAATCCAGAATGTTAGTACTGCTCATATGAGCCTATGGTTGTGAACGCGCCAGAAGAAACGATAGGGAAGCAAATTCGCAAGATATGGGAACTGAATTTATTGAAAGCTACAAGTTCGTGTAAGCGGCAAATTCAATTTTTAAGAAAGCGGACAAACTTCCAAGCTCAAAGCTAGAATTCAAGTGTTTGTCCCTCGTTCGGTGCGCTCCTTGTTGACATCCCATAGCAACGCGTCGCTCAGCGATTGTTCCAAGTTGTGACTCTTGCGGTTCGATGTATACGTTGACCATATGCTCTACTTGCTGTGCCGAATACAGCTGGTTGTCCATACACTTTACTTGCTGTGCCAAGTATGGTGTGTTGACCATCAATTCCACTTGCTATGCCGAATACAGCTCGTTGACCATACACTTTACTTGCTGTGCAAAGTATGGTGTGTTGACCATCAATTCCACTCGCTGTGCCGAAATAACGCCTAACGAGAGTGAAGCCTTGTGCTTCCGCGGTTTAAACTTGTCTTTGTACTCTTTACGGACTCTCTTTTCTTATAATAGAGTCGATTCTTGATACGTAATTCATTTCTCGGCCAAGAATCACGATTTTTATCGAAGCATAAGAGAGAAGATGATCCAATTATTATCAACTTATACGATAGTATATATATTAAGTGTATGCAACACCTATGTTGAAAAGTAATATCTGTAGATATGATTGCAATGCTAATATCTTGGACTGTAACTCAAAAACGCTTGAGCGTTAGACCTTGAGGCTTCAGCTATCATCTTTTGTTGCCAAAAAAGACTATTCCCACAGTTTCAGCCAATTCCGTGATCCATAGTTATGACTCTTTCATAGTAACTTTCAACCCATCCACTACCGGTCAGTTTCCAGCGATGAAAAAGATGAAACAGCGAGAACATAGTGTACTAGTCACATGATGAGCGTAGAATGCCCCACAGTTATTACTGGTATAGTACATAACTTGTTTTTCTTTTCAAAAGTCTATAGATCACGAAAACTTTCAAACCCTTTAATCAATCTCCACCGAAATTTCACGGGTTTTGAGGATGACCCAGAAATGACGCTAGCCGATTCTGAGGCCATGTCGGAGCCGGGCGAGCGTCTGCTGCACAGAACGCGTTCCCAGATTCCTCGAATCCCTTAGTGATTCGGGAAAAATAACGAGTAGACGACTCTTCTATATACTCGGATCTAGAGTCGTCTACTCCTTTTTTGGCCCAAAATCACTAGGATACTCGAGAAATCTGGGGACGCATCGAAAACATTATTGTACGTATACTGGCGATATGCGTAGGAGCACTTTAAATCGATCGCAATCTTCTCGAATATCTTAGCGATCTGGATCAAAAGAGAAGAAGACGAATGTAGATTCGAGTACATAGGACATTCGTCTCGTCGATGTTTCTTCCAAATGGCTGAGAGATTCGAGGGATGTGGGAACAGCCTTCTATGTAGCGGATGCATGGTTACGACATGGCTTTAAGCCCCATAATTCGAGTCTTCCAACTTCCATATACAATTTTATATAAAAAATGTTATTCTACTTTTTCATTCCATCTCTTTGTTACACCGAAGCTCCTGAACGCTCCGACCAATTTTCGCAAAAATCCAACTGAATTTTCATCATCATCTAGCAACTCTCTCAGCTTATTTTGGATTGCATTCATTGGATACTCCCTCTTCTATTCCAAGTTGTATACCATGATTCCATACCACGATGTTCAATCAAACTCTTATCTTCTTTTGTGATTCTGCTACGAATCTGAAATCCATTCATCCAACATTTGTCATCATCTTCTACCGAATGGTTGTTAGCGATTTTTGATTGAGCCCCTCAGTATGGCGCCACAATTTTTTGAGTGGCTTTCCATTCTGAAACGTAAAAATTCCTCAACACTTCAATCGATCTCCACCAGAATTTCTTGGACCATTCGGCACGATTCAGCTATGATCCCATACCAGTTGATCTCGTTCCATTGCTCCATCCATTGAATCTTCCACCTCCTGTGCCAATCCTCATAATCAAAATTCAATTCACTTCTTAGAATGAAGGTTGTGACCACAATCCCTCATTTTCTCTAATTAGTAATGGATCACGAATATGAATATATTGAGGCGAGAAAGTTCAAGAGCGGGTTGAGAGAGCATTCTGCTAACATCTTTCAGGAGCGTATTTCATCCTCGTGTTCACCAGGGATTTTCGAAGGATATCCTCTCATGAGGTGATCGATCATGAGTCAGAGAGCTCAAAACGTGAGCGGGCGGGAGAGGAGCCCAACCGCACTCAGGTCTTCCCTCCACGCAGCACCTCAATTAATGATTCGCAGAAATCGATCCCTACGAGTTTCTTTCATCAAATTGAGAGGCCACTGTGGCATTTGCGAATGTCAGCACATGTACTATTGTCAGCATGTCATAATCTACAAGATCTACCAAAGAATATTGTTTCATATATGGTCCTCGAATTTGCTGTTCTTCAAGTCTAACAGTCGAGTATAGCTCATTGATGCGGATGATAAGATGAGTAATCATTTCGCCAGACTAATTCCACCCATTAATGTACCGAAGTGATTCTTTGTATCGACATTTTTCCATATTTCTACTGTGAAACTGCTCATTCACAGTAGCAAAAAGCCAGTGTCTCACCCAGGAAGGATAGGTGAATTTGAGATTATGTTGTTTGGCGATGCTTGGATTTGGAGGTTGATACAGTGAAGACGATTTGGCACAGTTCTACAGATCTTCGGAGAGCTCTAAGTCAAAGACCCACTTGCATTCTCAGATATCATTGGTAGATGTGTGAGAGATTAGCTTAAAGCTGGTGCGAGTCCACCAAAGTGATCAATATAACCAGATAGGAGTCATATTGACTAAACGTTCATTTCCTTCAAAATTGACGTTACAAGATATTATTCATCTGTAGTCTTGGGGTGAGTTCAACATTTCCTTCTGTTCATTCACTCTCCTAATATTCAGGGGGTCCTGAGAAAGGATAAAAACATGGGAAGATCTTGATGTAAGTCATTGGTGATGTTGTGATAGAGCCAGGCGTGATTTTCCACCGTTTTGGAAAGAGAGCGAAAAGTTACTTCTCTCTGGGGTTACATACGTGGATAATCATGAACTATTGGAGTCTGTGTATGTCGGTAGTGTAGTTTAGACCCTCCAGGATGGGAATAAGTACAGTGAACCCAGCGGAAATAGTTGCAAGCCATTGAGAGAAGAAGTCACCAAGGGCTGATTCATGTCGAAAATGGTGAAAAACAGCCCAAAATCAGCACAACGCTAAGTCCTGTATCTCAGAACAGAAGGCTCATTAGCATTAGCTAATATAAGATTCCTTCATTATTCACCACAACAAGATAGTTCCCAAAGTTTGGTCAAGATCGATGACCCGCAGGGTTGGCCCTCTACTTGTGAGTACTTGCGCTTTTGATAGTGAGAATGACTTTCCCTTTTCTGAGACACTCAACGCACGTTTCTTGGATGTGTCATACTATTGGGTTCGTATGAAATCATCTATCCGGGGTAGGATACTTTTGGGAATGTGTCCATGGCCATGCTGGTAGAGTTTCAGAGCTGATGAATTCGACTCGTAGATTCTATCTAATCTTCGTTAAAAAAATATGTCGAAAAATGGCTCAGTATCGGTGAGAAGGACCTAACTGCATTCTTCGAGATAACCATATTTTCTTATGAATTGATTTGGATGGCCCAATTCATATCTATCTACTTTGAGAGTGCTGATTCTTTAAAATGGGTCACTTTGATTCACCGAATTATATCGCAAACGATTTCCAAACGGTTTTCATCGATTTTCTTGACTCGGCTATTTTGCAGTTTGCCCTCCCCCATGGAACCCCTGGAGTATTGATAGAATGCAAAGCTAGTCTCCGTTTGATTTTCTCTATGAAGAAATCTCTGGAAAACGCCAAAAGTCATATGCTCTGGAGTGAGACGAGATTTTACTTACTTTCAGTACACATCCGGATTGCGACACGCGCTTACTGACTTTTGTATGAGCACTTGCTAAATCGAGCTACAACTAAATTTCAACACGAGTGTGATCTGGTTTTGAGAGTCTTTTGTTACAGAGGACAAGAGGTACTTTCGCATACCTCGAGATTTTAGAGGGCACTTTTTCGTCGTGATACGATTATGGGTGCTCTTCCTCAAGGTGAGTTACCGGCAGATGCTTCTTTTGCAGCGAGATATGAAGAGTACCTCCTTCCTCTGCGAGATATGAGACTGAACTTATGTTCAGTCAAACTTATTTCAGAAAAACTTATGCTTTTCTTCAACGTGAGTTGTGGGAAAGTACCCTTCTTCGTGGCTCGTTATGAGATGTGGTAATTTTGAAGAACTGACATTTTTCGTTGCTATCTGCCAAGATGTGCCTCCATTCGTAGAAGAAGACAAAGTGTAGATCATAAGAAAGATATTATATAGGATTCTACGATGCAGCAAATCGAAGGGGATTTCAGCATCTGAATCTTGCACTGAATTTGTCGATTCTTTTTCCATGAAAGTACTTTGGTTTGGTGATGGAGACACCGAATTGAACCCATCACAAAAAAGTATTCTTGTCCAAGCTCAACTTCTTGAAGAATGGTGCTTGTTCGGCAAAAATGGCTTCTCTAACTGTTTGTCGAAGGCTCGAGAACGCGAGAAGTGACGAGACAGCGCAATGAACTCGTGACCCTGTGAATCAGGCGATCTTGCGCTATGCAAAGATTGGCGCATTCAAATTCGGCATCGTCGCTCTACTCCTCACACTTCGTGGCTCCCAACATTCCTCACGCCGTCGCTAGACGAGTTAATCTTGGATCGCCGAGCCGGCTAGTTGAGCCACGCTCTCGCGTCCGCAATTCGCGCCGAGAGCTCCTGGGTATTTCATCGCGTAATTGTTCTCTCCGCGCCGCGTTCACCCCTCACTTCTTTCCGTGTCTTTCCTCCCACAATTGTACATATTCGAGCAATTTTCAAAGCTCTCCTCATTTATAGCAAAAATCGAGTGTACCCAAAATTATTTGTTCACGCTTCCACGACTATTCTCTTCAAGCGCCTCATCTACACCTCATATATTTCAGTGTCGGACCAAACAACGCTGGATGTTCGAAAATGGTTTTCATAGAATTGATGTGATCCGCTGAGAGGCTCGGAGAGAATCCGACCAGTATATTTCGACATGAGTGTGTTAATACTTTCTTTTGCATCCAGAAGATGCGACTCAAACAAGTTTCGCGCCCCTTCATCGAACTATATTTCTTAACAATCTGTGCGTCAGTGGTGCTGAGCTATGTTCAAAATCAACTTTTGACACAGAATGTTAAGAAAATATTTCCACGCTATATATTGCTAACAGGGAAACAGTATACTTCGAGAAAAGTCGAGATTCAACAATTCCAAAATATTTCTTTTGCTCCAGAATAATCTCTATGAATATGCGAAGAGGAGAAAAACGATGAAAGAAGCTACCATCAAGGGGATAGATGGACATATAGCCTTACATATCGATGATGGAGTTCGTGAAGATAAAGTGCAGATAAGCACATGTCCGCCGCAGTCAATTCTATAGGAGTTGCAAATTCATATGGACTGGATGCCCACGCTTTACTAAGAACGGATGCATTCGGTGGCACACTGGCTATTCCTGATATTTTTTGAAGATCGTAGAGCAGACTCCTGTCACTAGCATATTGTGATCCTTCCACTTTACTCATTCCACGTCGAAGTGTTTTTGGTACATCCCCCGGCCACGGTTCATTTGCACATCTCCTTCCGCTGGAAGTATGTTCTTCGTGAGCAGTAGTAATGGTTCGTTCTGGATTATGTGGAGCGGGAGCAGTGGAATTATGTGTGCTCATCTGATTCACTACAGTGCTTTGCAGAATGTTGGCCACGATACTGCTGAACTGGAGACAAGAGAAAAAAGATAGAATGAGCACGAGATCAGATATGGAGCTAATCATATACACTTAATCAGGGGCAGTAACGATTCATTCAACTCCTGCCCAGGATTGATTCTAAAAGAGGTGCATTGGGATAGTGGACATCCCGCGGTATCATATGCTTCTCCATTTTGGATACTCTCAGGAAGTTGAGGGGAGGTACCTGCAAATTTGCAACCCCATCAGGAAAAAATCGTATCGGGCTGAAAATTTTTTTACATATACATTCTCTGATGAGAAATCATATGACGGCTCCAAAAATTGGAAAACAATTTTTTTTCGGAAAAAAAATCTCTCCCCGGAGCTCTAAAAATCGGATCGGAAAACCGAAACGTACGTTTGTGGGCATACGCATGAGGAACTCCCATAGAAATTTTCAGCTCAAAATTCGCAAGTCCCAAAGACTAGTTCAATTTTTTATGCCGACAAG
>JAPYYZ010000288.1:0-22270 GCA_030522705.1 Eretmocerus eremicus | reverse complement strand
ATCGACGACGATCGATTGCCGATTTTGGAGATCGGTCGGGAGTAGGCCGTCGCAGAGGAGTTGGAGGGTGCACCAGGTGGACAGGACGAGGGCAGCGGTGAAAGGATTCATTTCGAGGTTGAGGATTTTCACTGAGAATTCGAGTCTAGCCGAGAGATAGCGGCATTTCGGCGCGATATACGGTGCCGGTGATCGGTGAGCGATAAAAGCGAGACTGGACGACGCTTGTAGAGGTGTCGAAATTATCGCAAACTGGCACAGGCCAAAGCGATTTATACTTAACTAAGCGCGATTATTAGTGTTTCGTACAATGGAACTGTCACGGGCGGCTACTTGAGCATTGAGGGATTGACGCAGCCCGCGCGATCTGATCGGGCGACATCGGCTCGCCTAAGCCGTGATTCGCGGAAAATCCATTGCCACTGCTGTTTGCATGCGATCCGCCGATTCATTCCCATGCGCAGACTATATTATCTATCGTATACATGCGAGTTTTCGTATATTGCCAGAGTTCTGAATTTTTCTCAAACGAAGCGATTCCTGCAGAAATGAGAGTCGAGCCTGTGAAGTTTGTAATGTGATTGAAAGGCGCAGTATCTGTAAAAAATTGTCTCACAGCGGAATCACGGTTTGGTCCATTCGAACATTCGAAGGAACGAGCCCGATCTCGATCTAGAGGGAGGGCGCACGACGAGGGCAGCTTTAGGTCCATTAAATAGTAAATGATAACCAGATCTGATGATGGCTCCTCAAATCGAGAAAGGTAGTTTATTAGGCGAGTTTCGAAAAATGTCCCAGCTGCAATCATTCGCAGTGTTGAAATTTTTTGAATGTGTCTCATCTCGATCCTGACCATTTGACAAATCTTGTCAAAAATGTGTAAATTCAATTTTTTCTATGAATTTGCAATAACCTTCACATAGACTAGAAAAACATCTGAAAAAAGTGAGAATTATTCTACTGGAATGATCTTCTCTCAACATATTTAGAAGGCACAACAACTATTATTTTGATTCTATATTAGATCAAAATTCTACATAATTATCTAGATGCATAAGGACACGAGATGTCATACTCAAAATGGCAAATTTACTCACCAAACAAATATTATAATATCATCATTAATAGCCTCCGATTAGGGCCCAACAGAAATTGTCAAATTTACTTACTCATGGCCTCGCAAATCTGTGATAGACTGCACCAGCAGAGCATTTAGATTAATGCATCATTGAAACATTTATCCGTGGATAAGACTCTCGAAAAGCGTATAGGGTGCATTCGAAGGGATAATTATTATTGTAGCAATGAAGTGTTTCAGGGTGAAAAATCTCAGGAAAAATGTCGTTCGAGATCTCAAGATGACATTGATCAAATTTGAGATTTTCGAGGACTGAAAGCGGATTTGACTATCGGTAAATATGATACTTTCATATGGAAATGCTGTGTTGCGACATCTCGGTATGAGCTGCAATCAGTGCCATAAATAAGGAGAGCGAAGCGGCGACAAAGCCGGAAGAATCGACCGGGAAAGCGGAGCATCAGGCTTTTCTTCGTGACGCTATGGGATGTCCCGGCATGCCGGCGCGGCGATGCGACAAAGCGACGCCCCGATCGACGAGACGCTGTAAATTAGGCGGAAACGCACCATTCCGGCGTGCCATCAAGGCCAACTCGGCTAAATTTTGTGAACTTGATTCATTGATTTACACAGAAATTTCGCGAACCGATCGTTTCGATGATACTCTCTCCAATTTAGTTAAGCGAATATTTAATTATCGCATCCCAGGACACGATACTCGATCTTGTCTGATTGTGAGTTCATCATTTCGCCCTACTCCCTCGCCTACTCCAATCAATTTGTTTCATTGATCGAGCTGCAAAAAACTATATTGAAGTTGTTTTCATTGGGTAGCCTCCACTTTTTCGTCATTCGTCGTGGTTTTGATTCTAACTCGCGTATTCTCCCATACGAAACCTTTGGATCTGATCAATAATAATTATTCGCATGCGAATTCATTTCAAGTGAAAATTCTTTCTCATCGCTGTCTTGTCAACTGGAATCACTTTTGGGAACGCAGAACCACTGCGTTCGATTGAAATGGGTGCGCGACTAATTTCCACGATCGTTATTATTTGAAGATTGATTGTCATGATTTTTACCGGACTATATATAGTTATAACTCCCCCTCACGGGATCCAAAACATCATCAAGCGAGGATCTGATGAAAACTTGATAATAAAGCTCCATTTTCGTTCTATTAGAACATTTCAAAGCCCAAAGATTCGTGATTGCGCCAAATTGCATAAGATCCTGGGCTGTATGCAAGAAAATGCTCGTCGAAAAAGCACTCCAATATAGAGACAGATTTGCTTATCAACATTAAAACGTTGAAGTTTTTGAAAAATTCTTCCGGAAATTTGACAATATTCAAAGATCTACTCATACTGATCCGTATGCCCTCACTTTGATACCAAATGACGCCGAAGATGATCTCGATCCAACGTCACAAATCGCACAAGACACCGGAGTAGAATTCAAATTTTTCGTTTTGTTTCCGCATATTGCACCACAAACTGCAATGCGCGCGAAGCATTCGGAGAAAATCTGGACCTCATCCTCTTCTAGAATTTTCTCTTTCTCCCGGAACAAATCCTCCCCAATACTCGTTATATACATGCACGCCACGCACCCACACTCCGCAGACGAGAGGCAATAACGCGCGGCACTTGACATTCCCGGATGATCGCGAGAAGCACGTGTGCTCCGGCTCTCCGATTGGCCTTCTCAATTCCCGCCCAACGGAACGACAGAGACAGCAACACACCAACAAACTCCAGATTTCCCGATAGCAACGGCGTCAGTTTCCCCGTCATTCCCATTGGCAACTGTTGGCAACCGAAAATTCTCAGTAGCGGTCCGCATAGGCGGACGCTGGATCAAATTGTTATCACAATCGACGCATTTGCACCGATTTATCCATCAAGAAAGGGAATCCCGCCGATCTCGGAGTGGGGCGGCAGCGAGGGAGGAGCAAAACCGGCTCGCGCCGACGCGTCGCGGCACGCGGGAAAAACGCGCGGGTGCCCCTCGATTCGCCGGCTGTTGTTCGCCGCACAAGCCCGTCAGCTCTCGCTCCGAAAAGGTCGACGCGAGTTTGCTCCGGTTCGAGCTCGACTTGGACGTCGGCTCCGAGGTATATAGACCCTCTAGTGCTCTCGTCGCCGTCGACATGTCGACCGCGATGCAGATCGAGACGAAGACGGCCCGTTCCTCGGAGGAGAGGCCCGTCAAGCTCGCCGGACTCAGCCGCGACGTCGTCGACCCGTCCGAGGACTCTGGATTCTCCAGCATCTCGGCCAACTCTACCCCAGGTAAGCGTGACGTTCATAATTCTTGGGAACCTCCGAGAATTGGGGGTGAGACGCGAGAAAAGGGCCTTGCGCGTCCTTTGACTTTTTCGGCATAATGTGCGAGGTTTTGTTGACCCTTTTTGGAACCGCGCAGCCGATCGTCTGTTTGACGAAAATAAAATGCTTTCGTTACCAGCTTCGCGGGATTGCCATTGTTTTTTCCGGTAATTCCTCGTTATTTTTCCCCTCATCTGATTCACTTCGTTCGAGTTGGAAATTCCGAGTGTATTGTTGCCGCTCTTGGGTGCCTAATCGAGTTTCTCTGAGCAGAATCGATCGATTTAATTTTTGCTGAATTATGTGATGCTGCTTTTGCGAACTTCTCAGAATTATTATTTATGAGCAATGATTACTCTTGGAAGGCGTAATTCTCATTGATTGGATGTGTGATTGTTCAGTGATAGTTGAAGTCAAGGATGAGAAAGAGACTAAAGATGAGATCAAAGTCGAAGAGGCAACAAAAGAGAGCGAACCAGAAAAGAGTCAACAAGGAACGAAGGACACAATTGGGGAAGGCATTCAATTTGTGGATGTCAAGCTGATTGCAGAGGAACAACAACTCAAAGCAGCTCAGTCCAAACGACGTGGAGGAACAGATCCTCAAATTTTAGCTGAGAGGAAAGCTGCTCAAGAAGCCTACGAACTTGAAATCCAAGAAAAACAATACAAGTGCTTGATGCATCTTCTAGGCCAAAGCAAAGCTATGTCAACTTTCATACTTACAAAGATTGACACAAATTCTGACGTCAAAGTAGAGAAGAAGGAAAAAGGTGTTGAACCCAGCGAAGAAGGTCCCACTCCAGCTAAACGGAGGAGATCAATCAGGACTAAAACAGCAACATCCAAAGTAACTGTAAGTGAACCCTAAATTTTTGGTAATCAAAAAAGAGGGGTACTCTATATTTTTCGTACCCTGCAATTATTACTCCATAAATAACAACACATAGAAATACCTAGTCCCAATAAGTATGATTATTCGGGCTCATACGAGAATATCTCCACTCAATTCAATGATGCACCATTCGCATTTGATATTACAAAGTCGAGTACTGTAAATGGTCAGCATACTTTTGCCATAGCCCATTACTCTTCTTGCAACTTGGTCAGTTTGAAAATATCAAAATTTGCAGTCCACCAACCAGTTTTGTAATGTTCTTACGTGTTTTCTGATAGCACTTTTAATACAAAGCCATGTACAACACAAGTTCTATCCGAATATTTTCTGAAAGTAATTTTTCTTCCCTCCGAGAGCTTTTATTTGGACTGTTGAGAAGATCAAAATTGATTGCTTTATTCGGTGGATACTGGAAATCATAGAATGTTTCTTGTATTATAAATCCACTAGATATTTACATCAATGTTAGAAACTCTAAATATTCGTGTTGAGTGAATTTCGCGTGATAATTAGGCAGTCTTATCCACTTTGATTGACTAACTAAGTTGAATGATGGAAGTGGTCATGATTGTCATCTTTCCCAGAAATGTATGTGAAATCTTTCTCCTAAAACATGAATTATTCTTTCCTTTATTCATCTATTCATCAATATCTTGTTCAGGAATCACGAGAAACAAGGAGAAGCAGTGGTAGAGTAAAAAGGAGAATTAGCCTGAAGGAGGAAGATATTCAAGAACAATTGGCTAACTTGTCAGACGAAGAAGCTGATGAAAAAGAAAATGCTGATGTTATCAAAAATTATGTAAAGCCAAAATACTTTGAGGGTGAATTACGAGACTATCAAAAGGTGGGACTCAATTGGCTAAAAGTCTTGTACGAAAATGGCTTGAATGGATTATTAGCAGATGAGATGGGTCTTGGTAAAACCATCCAAGTTATTGCTCTCTTTGCCTATCTGATGATGGAAAAACGTATTCCTGGTCCATACATGATTGTTGTTCCACTATCAACCCTTGCCAATTGGGCCTCAGAGTTCGAGCGATTTGCTCCTCACTTACCAGTGGTGATATTCTACGGAAATGCTCAGCAAAGAAACGAGATGAAGAAAAAGATTTCTAGGAGGTACAAAGTCTCTGAAAGTTTTAGCACTCAACCTATTGTGCTTATGACGTACGAAATGCCGGGGAATGATGCTCCATTTTTACGTACTTTCAAGTGGAGGTACATTGTTGTGGATGAGGCTCAGAGGTTGAAGAATTTCCAGAGTCAACTATTCAGGTGACTATTACAGTATTGAACGATTGATCTACCCCACTTATAAAATGTGAATCAGCTTTCCGGAGTAGAACTTCAATTCACGATCCTTTTGATGTAATCAACAGTTGACTGAGACTTGAATTATTGCTGCCTAGTTTAAGCGTTACAAATTTTTAATATATAAACGTTGCTTTTCTAAAAAACAATCTTCTAACATCAGCGAGTCCAGCAATTTTGATATTGTTCGTCACAACTTCCCCGCAAAATCGGATGCATTAGTTGCATTCAGTTTTGAGCGTGTCAATCTTACTTGTTCTATAATAAATTATCTTCCTTTATAGGGTCTTACAGACATTCAGCTCATACAACCGCCTCTTAATGACGGGCACGCCATTGCAGAATAATCTTACAGAATTATGGTCGTTACTGCACTTCCTTTTGCCACAGGTGTTCAATAATCTCGAAGCGTTCCAATCCTGGTTTGATGCCAAAAGTGTGCAAAATGAAGAAGGCAAGAAAAAGTTCTTACGTCAAGAGCAAGAGAAGCATGTACTGAAAACGTTGAGAGAAATTTTGAACCCGTTCATGTTGCGCCGCTTAAAAGAAGATGTCTGTCCTGATATCCCACCTCTGAAAGAAGTCATGGTTTATGCTCCACTTACGGCCATACAATATGATCTCTACTCATCAATTATAAACAGAGATATCGCCAAATTAAATAGAATGGAAAAAGAAGACCCAATCGTTGACATCGATGGTGTAAGGCCCAAGAGAAAATGCACTCAAAAAGTTGACATCTCAAGATATTTTTCTTACAACGATGGATCGGATAGCAGTTGTTTTTCATCATTTTCATCGTCTCCGCCTGTATTGGATGATAAAAACATCGTTATAGGAAATTCAGAGGTAAAGAAAGACCAGGTCTCCGCGTGGAATGATTTCACAAATGTTACAGAAGAAAACATCCAGTATTTGATTCGGTTGAGGTTTGGCAATGACAGTAAGTTACGATTGGTACATCAGTAATTGAATATTCGGAACCGATTGTAATTCGATCTTTTATCATTCCAGCAATGATGTACAGGCACGTCGTGAATCATCCTTACATTATTCACTACCCAATGGATGATTGTGGTTTTGGCAAAATTGATGAAAGCCTTGTTAAAGTTTCTGGAAAATTATTGGTGCTCGACGCAATGCTCAAAAAACTAAAGGAGGGTGGACACAAGATTCTATTATTTTCTACAATGACAATGGTCTTGGATATAATAGAGGATTACTTATCCATGCGAGATTACGAATATGTTCGGTTGGATGGTAATGTAAAATACGAAGATCGCAGGTCGAACATCGACAAATTCCAGACGGACCCAAATGTGTTTCTATTTTTACTCACTACAAGAGCGGGAGCTGTTGGTCTGAATCTTGCTGCAGCTGATACTGTCATTATTTACGACAGTGATTGGGTATGTACGACTACTTCTGAATTCTCGGAACTTTCCAAACCCAAATTTAAAGCTTTTTGGGATCCATACTTTTTTTTTTTTTTCATTTTAGTCAGAAAAAATATACTGAAAATGGTTGTGATTAGAATACGCGGCCGAGTCAAATGAAATTTGAATGACGAAATTGATGCCTTAGGATACCTTCACCTCCATTTTATCATATATACCGCCATGATGGCCCTTTTAACCATTGATCATATACTTACTGGGGTTGCTTCTTGCAAAAGAAATTTTTCTCCAATTTTGGAAGGAAGTCGATCTTACTAGAAAACGACGCCGGGCGAGTTTAATTTGAAGATAGACCTTAGATGAATGTTGACTTGCATGAACAATATTCGAGCTCTGTTCAAAAAATGATCCCGCTCCGGGATCGCACGTTTATATCTGGCAGGCTATGCTCTGCTCGTAAATCGAACAGCAACAAGCCCTGAAACAACCAAACGCGTGCCGCGAATGAAAATAAACCATATATTTAAGTATTATCCAATGAAAATTAGTGCAATCTACAGAATGTGGAGAGATCAATTCTGAGGATTCTTAGCTTCAAATCTGCATGTTTGCCCGTCGAAATTATTATATTCGCGCGTAAACTAGCGTCAGGGATAAAGAAGCTTACTGGAGGCCGTATCCAAAGGGCGCCCGTACCCAGGGTGTGTAGGGGGGGGGGGGTGAATACGGACCTAATGAATATTATAGATGTTCCAAGTCCCACCGATTCAAAGAGAGGAGAACTCACGGACAAGGGAGATGAGGTCCAAAATTGGTTAAATTTGCGGCCGTCTCCCGAGACGCAATCTCTCAAAGTCGAGCTCGATATATTCAATTATGGTGAATAGAATCATTAACACCGTCTGATTCGCTATCGTCTATTTAGATGTGATTTTGATTCCATAATCAAAATCAGGTATCCATATACCTGAATTTCGGCTCTGCAAGAGTCATCGATTTCTAAGTTTGGACTCTCTTTAATGAATATTTTCAGCAATATTTGAGGAATCTGTGTTCATATTCACTGAAGGAAATTCGCTCAGGGATAATTTTAGGGAAATTGAAAATCTTTCCCGATCACAAGAAAATAGAACATCAAGGACTCGTCATAACTGGCAACTAGACTTGAAAAAATTTTTTCCACCAGATATTATTGAAGGGTGTCTACAGAAGTAAAAAGTCGTAAAAATCGAGAAAAAATCGGAAACATCAAAAATGCAGTCCAATTCCCTCTCAACCCAAAAATTTTCGAACTCCAGACCTTGCTTGACTAAATGCCGAGCCACGATGTGCTGTAACAAGTCACAGATGTCAAGATCAAAGAATCAAATTGAAAGAAAAAGTAGATTTTGAGAATTGAGAAGACTTTGATAGAACCGCGAATAAGTAGTCATTTGTTAGCTTGAAAAAAGAGTTGGGCAATCATAGATGATTCGAGTGCTCAAGGGCTCGAAAAATCAGTCGGAAATGGGAAATTTTGAAAAAATTATCGTAAAATGTCAGAAATTCATCTGGAATTCTGAAGCCCGTCATTGTAAACGCCCTGAAATACGCCTTTTACGTCTCAAATTGACCTTCTCAAAACAATTTTCCTGCCTAATTTCGGGTTCCACTACTCGAATATCTCTTACTAGCCGGTCAATACCAACAACAAGATGCGTTTCTCGACCAGGCTGGACTTACAGAGCTGAAATTCGAACTAGTGATTCAAATCCCATATTCGTACCCAGATCGTCGATTTGAGTCATAATAACCAACTCAGACCTCCGGGTCGTAGAACGTTTTCCATTGTGTACCTTTGTTATGAAAATGAACCTTGATTCTATAAGCACATCGTCTGAGCTAGAATTAATTATGGATCTCTTGCGCTGATACTTACCGATTTCGATATTTTGACTAATCCATCATGGGCAATTGAATTCATGGCAAATTTTGCATCTTCTTATACTTTCAGAATCCGCAATGTGATCTCCAAGCTATGGCTCGTTGTCACAGGATAGGCCAAACAAAGCCTGTGGTTGTGTATAGACTTTGTACAAAAGGCACAGTAGATGAAGAAATAATCAGACGAGCAAATGCCAAAAGATTGTTGGAAAAAGCTGTCATTTCCAAAGAAAGCAGTCTTGTCACCACTGCTGAGGGACTTCAAAAGTTGAAAAAACTTCTGGAAGATGAAACTTTCACAGTTGTTGATTCGAAAAAAGATGGTAAATTAGACCTTTCACTTATTGTTACCACATCCTCATAATACAATATGTAATGACAATATTTTTGATTCTTTCTTCCGCAGTCTACACGGATTCTGAATTGAATGATATACTGGACAGGAGTGATATGGTGATCCCAAAACAAGAAGAAAAATCAGAATCGTGAATAATGAGCTGGTTTCAAATTGTGCCTTACGTTTCGTGCCTTGTTTGTGCGTATGCTTATTTACTAATATATTTATTCCTTTTGATAAATCTAGGCTATCTTCTATGTTGACTTTTAAAGAAAATTCTCCAAATTTTCTGAATTAGAGTAAGACAACTTGGAGCAGTATTGACTTTTTTCTTATCAATTAAATCGATCGTTTTCTGATTCTTAATGAGTGAATACCGTTCAACCAAGTGGAATTTTTGTACTATATGCCGTACCCGTGAAAGTTTGACTGTCCGGTAATCTGCCTTTCTTGTTGTTTGGAGTTTCAAATGATCAGCATTTAATTTGCTCAGAAACGATGGATTGGATATAATAGAAACCTCACATAATTCAAATTTATTTGTTCATTTTGGACCGCATAAAATTACATCAGAATATCTTTCAGAATGAAAGTGTTAATGATGCAGGCCTCTACAAATCCATTGTTAATTCTGTACAGTTGCAATAATGATCTAGTTGATAAGATTAGTGCCTGTCCTCACTGACGTAAATTTTGTATGAGTACCGTTTTTACTCTGTGCAGTTTCGTGAAGTTACCTCCTTTTTAAATAAATTTGATTTAATAATCTTTGAGCTTTATAATTCCTTACTTACCGAAGCAAGTTTGCTCTTGTATTATTATGTATTAGTGTGCATTACATGTCCAGCAACAGCCTATTTAAGTATTAACTTGCATATCACATACATTCGTTACAAATCTTCAATTCTTCACTCCTAATAGTGCCGAGGAATTAATCCAGTTGATTTGATTCGACTGAGAATTACAGAGAAGAATTAAAAGAAACTCGACGTATGCACCAACAGTGATGATTATTGGGCGTATTTCATAATTCGGTATACCAGTTTGTGAGAGAGACAGTGATAGGGGATCGCGTGCTTCAGACAAAGACAGATTCACTCAAAATACATGGTAAACCGCATTATGAAATACGCCCATTCTATAGAGGACAAATGTTTTTTTCCTGCCAAATTCGCCTCAGAACTACACATCGTGATTTTATTACAAAAAATACTCTCAATCAGGTAGATTTTATTAGTCAATATTACAAAAGCTACTCTCATTGAGTATCTTTTGGTTTAATTACCTTGGCCGCGTGGAACCAACATTTGACGTCTTCATTTTTAGACTGCTGATTCACTAGAAGGTTTTATCTCAAAAATAGATATACACTACCGTACATAAATTTTAGATGGGTGAACTAGACATCCCGGCTTTATTTTTGCGCTTTTTCAGATGAATTTTCAGAGTTAGTCTATCTTCATTTCAGAAAAAGTTACGGGCGGTTCAATAAAGGGGGAAAATTTCGGTATTTCCCAAAACTTTACGAGCTTCTGATACCGTCTGAAGAAGTGGCAAGGAATAGGTGTAAGCAATAGTAGAACGTTGTCATTTTTTCTGTTCTTCAAGGTGTTTCTTAAAAATTTCCTCACGGCTACTAAATTCTGAGCTATGTTTTTTTGAAGTTGGGTGAATATATCGTTCACCCATCCAAAATTCAAGTGTGGAAGTGTAGAAAATCTAGGCGTTTTTTCATCAGTCCTTCGAAAATACTCCGCGCACGCTTAGAACTTGGTGAATTACTCAACAATCGCACAATTATTTTTATCAAAAACAGTAACAAGTTATCAACTTTATTCACAATATCACAAAAATAAAACTTCAATTACTGTACAATAACGCGATTTTAGATTCTAATCCTTCAACAAGATGAGGATTTTTCGTCACATTTTACAAATTGACCTTGTGTCACTTCCAAAAAGCTTGATATTTCATTCCTCCTCATAATGGACATCAACATTAGTGTTCATGCACAGTTCTGGTTCTGGTTGCTCTACCCTCACTGACTCTGTTGATTCTCTTTGTTGATTATTCAGTGCTGAGTCTGAAAATGAGTTTCTAAATTATAAATATTCATTTCAAAGATGTTGAACAGAGATGTAAATAATTCACCTGCACATTCTTGGCTGCACTGCATTGATTTGCGACTTTTTTGAATGCTCTCCATAGTCAACTCTGCTATGATTGGCCCAAATACAAAGTATCCTATGCCACTTCCAATTACTATGGCAATTCCAATATACCCATTAAATGTCATCACAGCAAGCATCATGAGGTATCCAAGAGTTACTTGAAAAGCCGAGTGCACGACTTCCCAAAACCGTTTCAATTGTTTATTGCTGAAAAATTGAAGACAAATGAATATTCAAAGTTGTGACAGAGGAGCATCTCAAAAATGAGTACTGTACCACCAAAACAGTCCGCAGATTCTCTCTGATCTTTCCGATACTCTTGATATCAAAGAAGAATTGTCTGTGTTGGGAGTGTCAATAGAAAACTCATCATATTTCAATGTTGCACCATGTAATTTGATTTGAGCAACTTTCATGGCTTCGAATAATACTGCTAAAGCTGACACACCCAAACATGTTGATACAAAACCCCATGATGTGACAATATTGTATCCATGGAAGAGAAAGTTGGATAATTTTGCACCAAACCAAAAGTACATCTGGAAAACAATCATTTATTGACTAGGTTTCTTACACAAGTTAGTTACATTATGTGCTGATAAACAAAATGCTTATTTTGGTTGAAGTTATTTTAAAATTGAGATTCAGGTGTTACTAGCTCTTAACGTCACATAAAATGTATCAGACTTGTACGAATCATATCATAAATGCAAGTTTCTCTGCATACATTTTTGAGATTTGAATCTAAAAAATGAGAAAGGTGTGATGACTTTACTATGGATCGTTGATGTGACATTCTTTTGGAACGAAGTTAGATCTGCATTTACTGGCTCGTAACTTGAATTGATAATCATAAGCCACACAAATTAACATTTATTGAAAGCTTTGGTCAATAACCACTCGTGTGCATGCGTATGAGACTGGGACCTAAGTCGGCTGTCAAAAAAATTCATGCATGTTAACCTATCATAAATTCAAGACAAGGGCGTGGTGTAGATGGGATCCAGAATAGTTAAGAATTTGCTTTCTGGATACAATCCGAGCTTTCAAAATGGATAATCCCATAAATTAAGGAAGAAAACTATTCAATAATCTTCAAATACTTTCAATTTCTCAAATTCATACAAAAACAAATTTGGTGGGCTTGTTCATCTCTGAAAAAAATTGATAGACATAATGCATACATTTTATCGAAAATTGATGGCAAAGCACTAGGATTCATAAATATCCATCCAGTTTTCATTGGAGTGTTGAAGGGAAGACAGGAAAGCTTATTGCTATACACTACACGCGTTACCACAACATGACTGCACTGACAGTGACTGACATCATGACATAGTTTCTGCAATGCAACGCTATAGTTTGTGCCAGACGTTTGTAAACGCGAGATGTAAACACGCTGGACCCTGCAAACGAAGCAGAATGCAAAATACATTCTAGGAAGTACCAATAAATACGTCAGATATGGGAAATCATAACAGAAAATAGTATATTATAGGTCGTGTTGCGTCAATACGTCCTTTCCCCAAGTCGTGCTGAAAACGAGTTCGGGAAAAGACGCATTTACGCAACACGACCTATTAGAGATATTTTTTAACTCAAAACCTGAATCACAGAGCGGTCGAGTCTCGCTCGATCAAATGGAACTTTTGGGTATCACTGTTTCATACGAATCGTGGTCTTGCGTGGTCTCTCGCGAAAAAATGTACTTATTTGGCAAGTTAGACGTATGAGATATGAGCGAGGATATGAGATGTACTTAACGATCATTGGTTCTCAGCTTTGCCGATACGTGTAGAGGTCATTCATCAGGGGATGTCTAAGATGGTCTATTTTTCCGTAACACAGTCCGCAGAATAAGCTCAAAAAAAACGAACTTGGAAATCTTGAAGAAAAAAAAAATTGCAAATACTTTGTGAAGTCATTGACAGAAGATACGAGGACAGGGGCGCAAAATGTCCTATCTGCGAGCCTATCTGTCAAAGAAGGGGTCTGCAATGCTATGCTACATTTCTGATTCTTGCGGCAAGTAACTGACTCCGCTTCGAGAGCACTGACGAAAATTGACGCCTTGCCGAGCTGAGTGTGGGCGCGGTTATTAATTCATAAGTTTCGTACAAATATCCGACCTATGATCAAGTATTTTCATGCGATGAAATTACCTGCGGGGTCGTACGCTCGCGGAAAAAATTCTTAAATCGTCGATGAAACCAGCTGCATTTTTCGTACAACCATTAGTCGAAAAAGCACTTTGACCACTGGCCTTCTATGGGGACTCAACCAGTGTTTGATCAATAAAATTCAATAAGTTTTTTTTTACTAAAAATTCTCATAGCGTGCCTCGTACAGAGAAACTAATTTCTCAACAGTTTTCACTGAAACCTCGCAAAATGGGTTTTGATTTGCAAAACGAGTACATTCCGAAGTACGGTAATCGTGCGGAGAGATACGTGTTACCCGGTTCCTGATATCATAACCGAGCACTTTGAATACGATGCATTAAAGTGAGATAGCCAAAATTTACCAATGCGTACTTCAATTACCCAAAAAGTTACTCTCTTTGAGAGTTCTCAATCGACTATTTGATGAAAATATTTGAAACTGCACGATTGTGAATCACAATCATTAGTTTCGGCTGAATCCTCTTATACCATATTCCAATATCTTCCGAATGAATTACGAAATTTCGAGATTAAAAATTCCTTTATCAAGTACGCATGATCAAGGCCTACTTTCCTAACATTGACTCGATATTCATTCTGGAATAGATGTTCTACATGAGTATATAAAACAAACAACTGCCTCACCAAATACCACACAGTTGTCCTCTTTGATTTATTGCATGCAAGATGATCTCGAAGATGTGTCATGTCATGGCGGAAACATTTTTCTAATCACGAGCATCACTTATCGTTCATTATTCACGAACATGAATCTACAGTCCGAAAATTGCGAGCGAGCTGAATGACATGTCGTCGCGCAAGCCAAAGAGCTCCTCTTATAGTGTAGCGTAATTATGCTTGTACAATTCTGGTCCAGTGAAAAGAGACTCAGCTTGAACCCCGCTTCGAATGATGTCTGACACTAAAGTGATGGTCTTGTATTTAGTTTTTGCAGCCGCACGGATCTCTTTCTAAGCTATCGGACATACGCGATTCGAACTCGAGTCAGACTATTGTGGATGACCCCACAGTTCTATGTTCCAACAAATATTGGCACATACTGCTTTCTTCGTTGCAAAAAAAATCATGGATTACATCGTTTACGAGATCTAATTAAATTAATTAAAAGGTGAGTTCCAGACATCCTCCGGAGAAAATAAGCACTTGACATGCATTGATTCTATTTCGCAGAAACGCATAGTGAGGTGAGTGTACCCAACTTGCCATCCCTTAAGACATTTTTGCCATGACTTTTGCCCACCTCAATATTTATCAATGTATACCTTAGCTCATTTTGAAACTTGTTTCAAGACTTTTCAAATGAACTAAAGTACGTTTGATTTGGACCAAATGCAGCAAAGCTATCTCAAATCTACGAAAAAAAGTTTTTTTTATTTTAAGGGTTTTTGAGAGGGTGTAGCCTAGTTGCTACCATATGCAAATCTCAGGAATGCGCTCCCCCAGACCTCACCACGCATGTTCCTTGTGATAAAAGATGATGAAATGAGTGGTTTGGACTGATCCAAACCGAGTTTCGCGTTTGCTAGCTCGATATAAGTGCATTTTTGCGTTTTTCTCAATTGCGCAGCTAAGAAATTTTGGTGCCAACAATTTTTCGCCCAATTAATCTCAACGTACTTTAGCGCATTTGATTCTTCTATTCAGGACCTTCAAAATCCTCCTTTCAGAGTCTCAAAACTTGATTTGGAGCGATTTTATGGGCAAAATACGGAGCTTAGTCGCTTTTGGAAATAATCCAACTTGTCCTCCCATATGCTTATACAGGGGAATATGATGGTGACGAGTTTGGTACAACCCTCCCCCCTTTTTCAAATTGCCTCCGTACTTTGCCCATAAAAATGGTCCTGATCCCAATTTTGAAATTTTAAACAGAGGGTTTTGAAGGTCTTGGATACAGGAATCAAATGCGCCCAAAAACGTTGAGATTAGTTGAGCCAAAAATTTTTGGCAACTCTTTGAGTAAAAAAGATTTCTTAGTAGCGCAATTATGAAAAACGTAAAAAGTCACTTATAATAAGCTAAGAAACATAAAAATCGATTTGGTTCGGTCAAAACCATTCATTTTCTAATCTTTTATCATACTTAACATGAAAGAAATGGCGCGTGGCAAGGTCCGGAGGGGCGCATTCCTGAGATTCGCACATATGGTGTCAAATTGGGTACACTTACCTTAGTTGACGCGATTGCTCAACCACATCGAACAAAAAGTGGACTATCATCTGCAGCATAGACTATCTAGAACAATTAAGCACGGTTGAAAACTTGAAAATTTTTCACTTATTCACGGACAAGATATCAATTCTAGCGAATTTCTATGATGTAAAGTGATGAAAGAGTAGTCAATTATCAAGCATTTGCAATGTTATCAGTAATAATGTGATGCCGTCGCATCGACGGTATTGTACAGTATGACCTTCCCAGTCAAAACTAATCTTTGATTAATTCATCTCCAGTAGGAGTTTGTACGTTTTTTTTTTATCAATGGTATGTATGCTATGTATTACAATTTTCGACTGTTATCAACAGGAATGTGATGCGGCGTTCTTGATAAGATTTCAGACAGCGTCTGAGCTGGATATCGATTATCCAGGTGGAAACGTATTGATTTCTTTTTGCTTCAAGAGTAAGCCGTAATGAGTCCTTTTCAATAATTCATTCATGCCACGAGCCTGCAGCAGTCCTGCGTGTGGCGTTTGAAAAATAAACTTCTCGCGATTTAGGATGGTCCTGCAGAAATTTATTCGCTTATCTATTGATGGTTTCTCCTTCGCACGATCTCTCGCACAATATTTCCTCAAATTGCGCACTTCATCAAATTTATGATTGTAAGCCCCCACTCCAAATTGAAACAAAGAAGAGATAGCTCTCGTGAAAATATATTTCCATACAATTTATCCTCGTGATGTCAGCATGTGTGCACAGCGAGTGCTCATATTGAGTTTTCATTTAGAGTTTATGATTGTTTCAGATAAACTGTAGTCAGCGCAAATAGCAGCTCTTTATCGTATCTTTGAGCCTCTTATCATTACTTTGTGCGCATATAGCAGATTGGTGAGTCTAAGTAGCTCATTATTAATCTTGATTTCTCATATAGAAAGAGAAGGGGTCAATACTCTGTTCTCAAAGAGTAGTCAATGATATAAAAGGTATGTGTGCTGATCAAAACCACATACTCTTCAGCACCAGCTTATCTTCTTGTTTTAGGACCTGACTAAACATTATTTAGCTCTCGTTTCAATACATCGTATAGAATCTCCTATCAATTTAAAGCCTATTATACAAACAGAAATACGGCAAAATCGAACATTACAGGGGAAGATCAATTTGATTCAACATCTTACAAGTGCCATCGTCCAATTTCGTCAATCAGGTTGCAGAGTCGATCTAAAATTCGAATTATCAAATTTTGAGAAAAATAGTGATAGCAGAAAAAAGTTTATGAAAATTAGCAAAGACCAAATGAGATTGATCAAGTAAAGTCTCTTTGGAGTGAAATAGTTTATATCATTTTTTTTACTTTCGATACAAACTATTTTCTATGACGGAGAAACCGAATTCTGGAAAGATATTTCAATTTAAATTCAGTTTCTAAATTACGAGTTATTCAATTTATCTCAACAAAGTTGTGAAAGAATCGAGGAAACTGAATATCTCACACCAAATTAAGTATTGTACAATGTGCAGGTCACTTAAAATAGCTATCTCGAGTAAGTGAATTCGGTGTGGGGGACGAAAGTGAAAGGATGAGTTAAACACGTGCGTGTGTTTGTGCGTATGGATACATGGTTCATTCCGCCGTAACTGTTATATACTTTGGCGTCCAAGTCGGTTTAGTTTGAGTTTTTTTAGAAAATGTTTCGAGTACTGTATTATATTTTACCGAGATTTCACTATTTTTGTATGTTTCATAGAATCATGAGAATAGAGAATGATTTTGATCAAATGGAGGCTGAATGCCAATTTAGCACTCCGCCCCAAACTTGATTTTCAGCTCTCACTTGAACTTTCTTAAAAATGGAAACCAGTGAATTTAAACCTCTTGCAATGAAAAGTTGATTGGAAGCGACAGTCCTGTTTCCATCAATTCCCAGATGACAACACAATTCTGCAGGTGTTCTCCGGAACATTTCGGAAAGTTTTCTACATGCTTTCTACGATATATCTCTATGAGGAAACCTCACAAATACCGAAAAGCTTCGAAAGAGCTCCAAAAGAGCTTTCAGCAAGCTCTCGAGAAGCTTCCGAGGAGCTTCCCGGGTTACTGTCAAAGTGCTCCCACAGAAAACCCGGAGAACTCTCGAAGGGCCGTGCCAACATATTTTTTCTCCCAAAAAGTATACTGTATTTTACGCGTGCGAGTTCAAACAACCATTCTATCAATAGTTCGGGTCCTGTACTGTACATCAATCTTCGGGTGCTTGAAGAGAACTCATCGGGAGCTCGGTGAAAGCCATACGCGATCTGTTTAGGAGCCTTTTGGAAGCTCTTTCGGAGCTCACGGTAAGCTTCTCGGGAACTATTTTCGCGGAGCTTTTTGGAAACTCTCCGGAACATTCTGGGATTCTTTTGGGAATTTCTTTACAGGAAATTTGGTTATCCCTAAGGAGCTTCTTGGGAGCTCCCGCGCTGAGATTTGTTCAGAACTCCTCGGAAACTCTTGAGGAATTCCCAAAGAACAACTTTGTCCGCCCGTGTCCTCGACTTGAGTTCCAATCATCTCCTGTATTTGTTTCAAAGTTTCCTGTCAGCCCATGCCGTGATTGGGAGCTCCCAATAACTTGAACGAATAATAAGCTCGAAGTGGATTTCGAATTCGTTATATGTCCCCGTAAAAATTCGATTTCTATAGTCATCGTTCAATGATTACAGATTTTTAATGCAAACTTGACCAACGATATGGATTCGCAAGTTACAAGTCGCAACAATCCATGTCACTATATTAGTTCCACGCGGCACGAGTTCGGCTCGCATGGCACGGAGTGTCGAATTCGTGACTCGCGAGAACATCTGTCAATCGCAAAGAACCGGATAACGGCAGTTGATGCTCGCAACATTTGTGATGAATTTGAGGAAATTTTTGCGAGGAACAGTTATCACAACGATCTGGAAAAATTTGAGCAAACAGTTTGAGAGTCGAGAATCGTCTTCTTGCTCCACGATTGGTACACGAAACAGCCGTGAACACTGATATATAAACGTGAGCTGTCAAACGGGGCAATTTTATACACTTCGTAATTTTTTTTTTCGTTTTCTTCCGCAAAGGAGCCATATAACTCGGCTCCCAGTCGTTCAAATGAGACGTTTCTTGGCTCATTTTAAAACTCTCCATCCGCTATTCGATAAAACCGTGGTTGATGATGATGTCAACATTGAATGCATTCATATCACATATGATAGCTAAGAAAGCGCTTTTTAATGTATATTAGTTATACCATTCCAAACAAAAGCAGAGGGTCGAATCGGTTTTTTGATCTTTAAACTTCCAGAAAGTGAAATACGCCAATGTAACGAAGTTTCGTCAAGATGACGACACGGACCGATGATCTATATAGTGACACTGCGCGATATTCGCCCATGTTCATAGCTAGATCAATTCTTTGGTGTAGCCATTTTCCGCTTCAAAACTCAGTCTTTCGGAAAAGTCGATTACGAACAATCGAAAATCATCTACTAGAGACGCACCCGCGTGTCAGACAAGATATGGTTTATCTCGTAGTTTACGCCTTTATCAAACGACGAAAATTGGTTCTGAGGTGTAAGAAAGTTGCCCCGCTTGTAACAAATAAGTTGCCTCGCTTGACGGCGAGTTTGACGGTATAAAAAAAGACTTCTCGAAGTAATGGAAAAAGCCAGTGTAAAACACTTGTGCCGGACGCAATCCTCCGGATAAAAAGAGAGACCATCGATATATGTAGGTAGCATGAGCGTTATCGAATTCAATTATTTAGGCTTTTAAAAATTGACCATTTTCTACGCCAGAAAACCCTACAGATCATGCAGTTACGACGGAATCGACCGTATACAAATTGACAAGCGCGATGTGCGGTGCGCAGTCGTTTTCGGCGCTATAGCCTGACAGCGGCGACAAGAAAATAGCTACATACAGCGAAGGAGGGGGCACGACTACAGTCAGATCCAGTAGGTACAATCCAAGCGCAGGCTGCATGCCCGTAGCCGGAGTGAGCCGGAGTGCCGGATAATTTACAAGCGGCTTTTGCGCGTCTTTCCTTCGATCCAATGGCGTAGTTTTCCTCGTAGTTTCCTCGAGGGGCAAGAAGATGTCTGCAACGCACTGATTCAACGAGTAGAACTCGAGAACACAACGGCCACAGCTGTTGATCCTCCTGCCCATCGAGCAGCTGTAAGCTGGAACGATGGCCATGTGGATTCTTCCTTCGGTTTTATTCTTCGCCCTTTTCGTAAACCAAGGAAGTTCCGATGCCGACCTCGGCCGAGTCGTTTTCGCCAATATCGTAAGTATCCGTAATTATCTATACTCAATCATCACTCCTCGATAATCGCCACTTGCGTTTACTAACAAAGCCCGCGTTACCGGAGACATCTACTGCGCCTAACCATTCTCGTATTTCCACTCAGCCGCCCACGCTTTGTTTTCATGTCAGCCTTATCAAGGCAGGAGCTGTTGCTTGCAAACTTAAATACGAGACACGCGACTGTGAAACTGGATATCTGACTCTTTATTTAAAGTATAATTCCTATATTTTGTACTATCTGTGCACGAAGCTGTTGAGAGAATTAAATGTTAAAATGTTTTTAACTCATTCGAGGGCAATGTGAATGATTACTCTTCTCTCGCAGTTGTTCAGACATGGTGACAGAACTCCACTGGACCCTTACCCCAATGATCCATACAGAAATGAAAGCTCGTGGCCAGTGCCATTTGGCCAACTCACTAATGTAAGTTTAAAAGCTGTTTTTTGTGCACATCTGTACTAGCAAATTTGTCGATTGCTTATTTTCTTTCGCAGCTTGGAAAACATCAGCACTTGAAACTAGGTCAATGGTTTCGCAATCGCTATGCTCATTTGCTACCAAAGGCATACTCTCTATATGATGTCTATGTGAGGAGTACAGATGTAGACAGAACCCTCATGTCAGCAGAAGCAAATCTTGCTGGCCTCTATCCTCCAAATGGTGACCAAGCGTGGGACTTGAAAAACTGGATGCCAATTCCTGTGCACACAGTCCCTCAAGAAGATGATTATGTCTTGGCGGGTAAAAAGTATTGTGATAAATACAATTATGAGCTGCAGAAAGTATTGACCTCGCCAGAAATGCAAGCATTGGATGCAAAAAATGCTGATTTGTACAAATATTTGAGTGAAAAATCTGGAAAACGTATAGCATCTCTAGAAGAAATTGAATATCTTTATAATACTCTGATGATTGAGGTAAGCATTGTTCATCTTTGGAAAGAATATCTTTCAGTACTGTTTCTTTGTCTTTTTGATATTCATGTTATTTCACCTCTAGGAAAAATTTAATAAGACATTACCAGAGTGGACTAAAAGTGTTTATCCAGACACACTCAAACCATTAGCGGATAAAAGCTTCACAGTACCTGCTTATAATAGAATCCTTCAAAGGCTCAAGTCAGGTAAACTTTGAGCTAATGTGAAAGATCATCTAGGAATTGTGTTCTTCAACATTTCAATATTCCATACAGGCTCGCTTCTGAAGGACATGATACAGCACATGGAACTCAAATCAAAGCATGCTCTTACACCAGACAGAAAATTATGGATCTACAGTGCTCATGATGAAACTGTTGCTAACTTTTTAATGACCCTAAATTTATTTGAACCTCACTGTCCACCATATACTGCATCAGTGCTGTTGGAATTGAGAATCAATGATCATAATAACCACGTTGTTACTGTAAGTACATAAGCAATAACAGAGAAACTCGCTTAATTTCCAGATGTCAATTTCTTTCAATTCATACTATCAATGGATCTTGTTTATGTGCAGATCTTTTATAAGAATTCGTCAAGTGAGCCTGTATTGTTAACTCTCCCTGGTTGTGTAGCCGCTTGCCCACTCAAGCAATTTATTAAATTGACAAAAGATGTAGTTCCTGGAAATTGGGAGAGAGAATGTTTGATGGACTATGCCAGATTTCGAAGCTATGATGTTGTTCCAGTCATTGGTAAATATCATTCAGACTACATTAACATTTTCTTACAAGTGATCAGATGAATTCATCGCCGTTACTGCATCACGCTTACGAATCTTCACGTGTTTGATAAAATCTCTCATATACATTGATGATATATGAAACGATTCATGTTAATGTTATTATCAAAATATGAGTATGATATATCCTTATACTATTAGTAGATGGGATCTTTTTATCCCGCAACTGATGATGATACAGCACATGCTTGTCTTTATCCACACAGATTTTTCCTAGTGCGAGTATTTGTCAAGGAAGCATTTTGATACGAAATACCAGTACATTTGTGTTGTTTCCAACTTTTCCCATAGAAATTGAACTCTATCAGCATTGTAGGTAATAGTTTGTTCTTCTTGTTATTGCAGCAATTCTGGCAGCATCGATATTGATGCTCATTATCATTATGAGTATCATAATGATGTTTATATATTCCCACTTCAAA
>JAPYYZ010000287.1:0-31266 GCA_030522705.1 Eretmocerus eremicus | reverse complement strand
ACAATTGAACGCTTCGCGGTCTTTGAACTCGAGAGTTGTTCATTCACATTGACCTCGTGCAGCGTCTTTTCATATTTGTGGACTGAGAATCTGCTCAGATGCGATTTCTTAAATGATAAAAAATTAAATTGTCAATTTAATTTTCAATCATCCCGAGATACAAAATCAAATCACAAAGAAAATTTTTGTTTGCTCATTTCATTAATTTCCTTCTTCGAGTCTATGAACCTTTGTCTTGGATTCCTCTTCCTTTACTTCTCGAGGATAGAGAATGTCTGAAATTGGACCCTAGTTGATTTCTCCGAGAATTTCTCGAAAACAACTTGAGCTTGGCTGAGCGAGTGTTTTTTCCGAGAGAAATTTTTCACACCCTTGATGAAATGTAACGCCGAACTTCGGATTCATGAAAAAAGTCAACCTCTTTCACTAAGAAATTTGCGTTTATGCCGTTGCGTGTAGGAAATTAAGAATATTTCATGCGAACGCCGAGAGATTCGTGCGTGTAATATCTCTCTCCAAAGCGAATAGAAGATTGAGTCATATCCGATTGCAACGCTGCAGCTCGAGCGATGCGAAATAAGAAATCAAAGTAAGAATGAATGCGTATACGGGATCGCGACGCGCCGATAGAGTTGATTAACGCTATTCTTCATTGGAGTCGAATTCCATGCGGGGATCAATTAGCGCTCGATCCGATAAACACGGCATGCCAAACACACATACGCCGAAGAAGCGTGAGCGCAAGCTTAGGCGTTTTCTGTCTAACGCTTCGGGACGTATGAACGAATCTTAGCGCACATTAACGGCAGTTTTTTTATCGATCTTTATTGGCTTTTAATTTCTTTTTGAATCAACATTTTCCATCGTGTCAATCGATCGTAACGATGATTTTCACTCTACTTTCTTTTTTGCGATTACAGAGGCTACGCGCCGTTCATGGAAATTTCACAATAATCTCAATCTTGGAACGAAAAAATTTTGGAGTAACGAGATTTCTTCGCTCATTTTTTGAGATGACTCGATTACAAGTGCACTAAAATACGCCACGAAAGCAACAAATTGAGGCGACGAAAAGCTATGCCCCGAGGAAATTTACTTTTCATCAGTCGGCGACAATCATTTTGAGTACTAGGGCCCGTATCAGTACGAAACGATCGTCGGACGCAAGACGAAATCATGATTAATCACGCTGATGAAAGGCCACAATGGAATGAGGTCGTTCCTCAACAATAACACACACACCAACGGGCAGCCGTGGCGGAGAATGAGCCACATCAATGAACGAGAAGCGCGTGTCATGGCGTGCGGAGTGCGACTCCGATGCGCTACAGTTCAGTAGAGTGAGCTATTATTATTTGATTCTAATGATCGTAATAGTGATGGGGATGATGCGCTGGATGCGCGAGACGTGATCCGGGACACGCGAGAGGATTTTAAACTGTACAAGTGCGAGACGAAACGCGTTTAGAGAAGCCAATAGACGAGTAGTTTTGCGTTTCATTTTCAAACTAACAAATCGATGTCTGAGAGTGTAAGAGAACTATCCAAAATTTTCTGGCCAGAATAGTACATTATAATCGCCCAGAAGCGGGCAACCTCACGAACAAGGTGCATACCGTATTTTATGCACTTTTGCAAGCACCCAAATATCGCAAAATTGCATAAAGAAATTATATGCTTGGCCAAAAATTTTTGGATAAATGGAACTATTCTAAATTTTCTGTTCACAAAGGAATTGTGCAGCTTTTTTTTGAACAAACAATTTTGAATAGTTCCTTTTGATAAAAAATTTTCTAATTGTATGCTCACCGGCATTGTTGGCTTTTCACATCTTTCGTTGAATTTTTCAGATATTGTGGATTTAAAAAGCAACGCCCATCCTACAAGTCTTCTAGAATCAGCGTTTCTTGCAATCTTTGCAATATCTTGAAAATCTATGAAAAAATGTGAAAAGTCGACAGTGGCATTCTAATGAGGAGAGTCAATAATTATTAACATAACGAAAAGTATTGTTCGTAACTCTTTCTGTGTTACATACGAATCGACTTGTAGGACGGGGAAATCAACTAGTCTCCTTCTGCGATACGCGAAGCTATTTATTCAAGTGTTTGCTTGAACAAAACGTGGGAATACATTATAGCGCCCATATAAGCGCGCGTCATTATATTCCATGCTCGCGGCCCGTCCTCTGAATAATGAAACAGGCCTGTCTCATATCATTCCGAATACCACATCCGCCCGCAATCCATATCTACTTATTGCTTCCCGTCCCTATTTTGACACCGTGCCCCCAACTCGATTCTACAATACTCTTCGAATCTCGCACAGTATCCGCAAACTTGATTCCGTCAACGTGAAAAAACCAAAGGTCAAAATTCAACCTAAACAATTATCGCCCGTTGTCGAGCACCATTGAATATGCGGGAAACGCCGATCGCGGCAACCTCGCGCATCCTTCTCGGTATACGGGTTTTCTATATATCTATTCCCCCTCTCGCGGCCGCCTGCCCATGCCTCTTTTGCGGTAGTGTGAGTGCGCGAGCCTCGTAGGTGTGGCCAGTGTCCGTCGTCGCTCGCGCGTCTCCGCGAAGCCACCATCGTCAGTGCGCGACTCTCGGCCAGTGATCCTCTCGCGTATACGCGTGTGTAACAAACTGCCCGATTTTCGGGCACCGAGCCAGATATTCCCTACCTCCGACGACGACGAGCACGAGGTGTATTTACTGCCCACACAGTGCGCTCGAGTGTCTCTGCGAGTGATCGCGGCAGTTTGGCCGCACGCGGGCAGCCTCCGACGACGACGACGACGATGGGCTCGTCACCGAGGACGAGCTCGCGGAGCGTCGGCCCGTCGTCGCCCCCGAGCACCGAGCCCTCCGAGCCCCGTTAGTATTATTACACGTCGCGCGAAAAACACTCCGACCCGGTGCAACGTCCTCTGCGGGTACAGCTTTCTCCGAGCGGCCGTGGTCAGGTTATATATGCGCCCTCGTCGAGGAGAAAGTGAGAGGAGCCGTGTCTTACGGCAGACACAGAGCTCGTAAATCGCTGCATCGGAGAGCGGACGCGAATACGCATTGATATGGGCCGCGTGCGATTGATGACCGTTAATCGTCGCAGGGTGAGAGCACCGCCGCCGAGCCTGTGAACGAGACGCCCCCGACGCCTATCGCGCGAGTCGGCCAGGTCGCGCGGCGCACCTTGCCTAGTATGCCGCCGCCGATATGGCCCATGGCTGCTGCTGCCGCTGCCGACACATAGCGTAGGACCTATACTCGCGCGAGAGAGAGAGCCGTCGCGGGCGAGCAGAGCGCGCAGACCAGCCACCAACACCATGAGCAGCTGGACCGAGAGGATGCACCGGCGAGCCGCTACCCTCGGCAACGTCGTCACCAGCTGCGGACACCCGTCCTCGGTCTCGCCCTACCCGAGGCGACTCGAAAAGTTGGTGCCTCAGTTATTCTGTCTCTCTGACCCGAATACCAAATCACAATTTTCAAGCGTGTAGGGAGAATTTTGTACTCGAGGGTGTCTTTTTATTCCCTACGAGTAGAGCTATTTCTGTTGGTTTCGCAGGAGAAAGTACTCTTAACGAGAACTTTACGTGTTTTATTCTTATGGTTTGGTGACGATGGGCCAAGTGCTCAAATTTCTTGGGGTAAAATTAGCTCTAAGGGAAAACAAAGATTACCAATTATGTAATTCTGTCACCCTGTGATGTGATGTGAGAGATCATGTTGTACACAGAATTCCTTGAAGATATTTACTATTTGGACATTTTTTCAAACATCAATTGCTCACTGTTTTACGAATGATTGAGTAGCAATTGAATATTAGATTGAAACATTTGATACACTCTTTTGGTAGCAGATTAATTTTTTTAATTTAAACAGGAATCCTGCTAGAGAATATTTTCTTTTTTAGTTTGTATATCCATTCATAATACTTTTTTGGGATGAATAGTTTCCATGGCCGCACCATTATCTGTTGCATTTAATTTGAACTAGGTTTTCTAGATTAAGCTTGTAGAATAGTTTGATTCAAGTGAAAGATTGATTCCTCAATTTTTTGAGTGCAAAATGGAATCAAGAAGTAAAATTTGAAAACAAGTGTTCTGTACTGTAGTTTTCTAATGTACTTCTCCAATATACACTATTTGCAGGGTCAAATTTGGAGTTCCACTGGATGAGGTCTGTAAAAATGATATTCCTGGTCCACTGCTGGTAAGATCAATTTCATTGATCTTGTAGTATCAGTATATTTTCATTTCATAATTGTTCTTTATTTATATACCATAGGTCTTGATATTGAAGCTCAATAAAGAAGCACCATTGCGTAAGGATGTGTTTCGAGCACCAGGGCACCAAGGGAACATGAAGAAACTGATTCATTTTCTTCAGACTGGCCGTTTAGTAAACATGGATAATTTTAGTGTTTATACAATAGCGAGTGTCCTAAAAAAGTTCTTGAGAAAAATCCCTGGTGGTGTCTTTGGACGCGAGGGTGAGCAACAACTGTTTAGTGTTATTCAGTTGGACAGTATAGAACAACAAAGGGACCAGATCCACAGGTAAGGGTGAACTTTGAACTCAACTCTCAAATATGGATTCTTTCAAAGGATTATACATCTACATTGAAATTCTTTCAGGTTGATAACCTCTTTGCCAATTTATACACAGCGTTTGTTAGTATTATTATTTGGCACATTTAGAGTGGTAGCAGTCAATAGTGAAAGAGCAAGGACAGGTATGACCAGTGAAGCTCTTGGGGTCTCAGTAGCACCATCTTTCTTCCAAAGCTGTGTCAGCGATGGAAAGACTGCAAAAATGGAGGATGTTCTAAGGTTTAAGGTACGTGTCTTTGTTTGGATATAATAAACCTTTTCTCTTTTCATTAGTGTTTGTAATGAGCTATAAGAAGGAAGTAACTGTGAGACGCAAACATTTGCTGATTCAAAAGTTTAGATTTACAATCTTGAAATACTTGAATGTTTATAAGAGTAAATCCTCAAACTCCAGTTTCAAATAATACTGATGCCCTCATCCAATTTCCAATCGCCTACTGCAGTATCCTAAATTCTTAATCTCAATAATTTGATCGTAGACTACGAAATTTTATAACTCTTTTTTTGACAATTAGTTGTTTAGGATTTTGATCTCATGATGAACATTTGGAGAGTCCCACGTCTTGATAATAAGTTGCAATTGAAGTAGAATTTTGTTTCAACTTTGGTGAATATATTCAGTACATGACATTTTTTGTAAATATCTCGAGAGTTACATGTAAGATTTTTTGAGTTTGCAATCAATTGAAATATTTGAGTTGTATTGGTTGACAAAATCTAACTAATTGATGATTTTAAGAGTTTTGACACATTGTTACAGTAATAGTTCACTTTATATTTGTTGATCCGAGTGATATGTTTTCATTACATCTTCTTAGATATTCAAATTGATGTGTCATCAAGAGCTCTGTCAGTGACTAGAATATGCATGACATTCATGAATAAAAATCAAAGGCAACCATATTAAGCATTCCATGCATGTCTTTTGGCCCAACCAATCGCAGTATCGTATTATCACTTTTTTTCTTTTCATATTTTGCCTACAATCACCACCAGGCGGAGGTGTCAGTAAGTTTACCATACCAACATTATGTTGAATGTTTTGTCTTTGAACCTACTCAAAATGTTGCAGATACTGTGATGACTTTTGTTATTGCATTCTCTTTGATTATCGTATCTTGTGACACATAGTATGCTGAATGAATTGCATAAAGCGAGCATGAAACATGAATCAGTCAACCAATAGAATCTGAGCAATCTAATAGGGAGAGAATTCTTAATTGTTTTACTGGCTATAATATTTTTTCCATGTATGTGGGCATGACATCATTTTATGAGGAGGATCAAACAATGGTTAACTTTTGATATCATTAATTCACTAATGATTAAAGAATGTGAAGAGATATCATGCAATTCCTATGATTAACAATCTAACTGGAGATTTTTCACAAGTTCATGTTCACCATTGCTAGATCTATTACAAATAATAATTCATCCCTTATTACCTCCAAATTTATTTCCTATCTCAAATTAAGCATCTCAGAGGGATATAAGGAATATCCAATCTCAGAAATTTTTCCAATACAAGTTTTGCCAAGGCAGATGAGAATTTCTAAGAACACATGGTATCTTTGTTAGTATTAATATTCTTGAGAGATTTTACTGTGTCACTTTTCCTTGTCATTCTGGGATTTTGATGATGGTGTTGCAGATCTCACTTTGTTTCTTTAAAGGGTGATGTGAAGTTTTGAAAATTGTAAATATTGTCAGTGGAACGATTGGAAAAGTTTCTGTTTCTGTTAATAGCCGTCAAAACTGTGCATTAAAAATTATTGTTGAAATCTTGGTTGGAAACTTGTCCCCTGATATGTACACAAGAAGTAATTGTCCAATCATTATTCTTCTCCTCAACATAGGTTGCCACAAGAGTGATGAAATTTATGATTGACAATTTCGGCGTGTCAAATCTCTTTGGAAGAGAAAATTACGAATTTTACGCTCGAATTACTGGAAGGATATTAAAAGTGGAAGAAGACTGGATATTTAGTTTCCGCTATCCTCCAGATACTCTAGTGTCGCGTAAGTATTTTAATTGATGAATAATGCATGCTAGTAAGAGTAGCTGCAAGTTGTAGAAAAATATAGGCCTCCAATTTCTCTAAAGATTTCCTTCATATCAAGTCCCCATGTAGTGATTTTGTAGTTATCTTTTATAATGATTATGACAATTAGCTACACATTTTTCCCGTATATCACTGCAGGGCAATTATCACTAGAAGCAGAAAAGACTTGGTTGCAATATGAATGTGAGAGATGGGGCCTGAAGTTGAATCTAGAATGTAAGCCTGCACTGCAATCTGAAAAACTTTGCACGGTTAAAAAGTTTCAAGTAGTCCATGGAGATAGTAATCAATTTTCTTCTTTCTGTATAGCGATGTCTCATCAAGAAGAATCACAGTCGACCCCAGCATTAATCCATGTACCAGAATCTCTTGAATTGACATCCTCACTCGGAATGATACCCGAAAATACGCTTCTAGAAAGCTACACGCGTCTGTCAGTGAGTTTGGAAGAAAACGGTTTTTTTCAAGTAAGTGCTTGTTATCAATTTCTTCCTCCGTTTAGACCGAAATTAGAAAACCCGAAACTATTCTATAGAACTTAACTGGTTTTCAATTGTATTACTGCACGTGATGTTATCAATGTATACACTTTGATGATCGGATCATTTGTGGTATTGACGCGTGGATTCATTTCATTTGCAAGATACCACCTTCACGAGGAGGGTTGGTATTTGGCATAAATTGATGGTAATATATTACGCACCGCTGCGCGTATGGGCAATTTTGGCACGAGGAGTCGATTTTTGCTCGGGCTACAAGGCCCTCGCGCCAAAAACATCCAGCCGAACTAAGTGCTTATACTATTTTGCGGTCGTTGCGCTTCAAAGAAGACGAGACATCGCCACAGAAAATTTTTGGTACAGAAACATTGAAAAGCCCACGTGTACCACATTTTTCGAGTCGCCCAGTCGTCTCTTTCCGAATTATCGTGATTACATTTCATCAAAACTTTATATCTTTGAAATGATGGAATGCCAACAATAGCCATGTACTTGATACTGAAATGAGGGGTTATTTCTCGCGCAAATCCGTTGGATAAGTATTCTGTAATTTGAGGTGGTTCACACGTAAACACAGATAAGGAGATGAATGTGCGCGAAAAAGACAAATCCTTTCTCCTGTTTTTGAAGGAACTATGTCTTTCGAATAGACTAACTTATCTGGACAAAACTCCACGAGCATATCTCTTAAGATGCCCCCTGACTACTTGTAATCTTCTCCACGAATTTTCAACTAATTTGCATGCAATTGGCGACAATTGGGATGTTGCAATTGTGAACAAACTGCAATGTCCCCTAACGGAAACGGCGGTTTCTTATGAAATTTCGCAAAGTTGTTGTTACAAAGTTCAACAAGCAAGCATTTTTCTTAGATTTCACTAATGTTTGGTTCCCAAGATATCGAAGAGAGGAGGTCAAATCCCCATCCATCCTACGTTGATTTGAAAATTTTGATGATCAATAATTCGAAATACAGACGTTAAAAAATTTTGGAAAAAATCAATGATTTTTCAAACAATGAACACTACAAGTGTGCAAGATTTCTGAAAATTCTAGTTGTAAAAGTTGAGCCAAGCGAAACTACTCAATCTCCGCCGTGTTTCGAGCTAACACGGCTAGACAAAAATGAAACTGATGCCCTTATCTATACGTTACTTTTTCCTTGGCCAAACGATCAGTTCTCAAGTGCATTATTTCAGTGTCATTGGATCGTTCTGAATTCTTCAGATGATATTTTGCTATCAGAACTCTTGCACTGCCAGTTCGTTTCGATTTTTTTTTTTACTTTCGAAAAGACTTTTTACCTCCAGCAGCTAGTACCATTTTTCTATAATTGTATTGAATATTTGTCAATGACAAGTTTTATCGAATCATAATTCCTGAACTATTGTGCCCAGGCCTCTAGCCGATCGTCAAGCAATGGCAGTCACCATTCGCGTCATGCCGGAATGACGTTGGATGAACTTCGGGCGGTCAATCGTTACGCAGAAAGTACGAAGAGTCTCAGCTACTTGCCTCAGGTAGGCGTCGGCGAAGCTTGAGTGAAACGTTACTGTATAATCAAGCTTTCTGTTGGAGCATAAGTGACTTTCATATTATTATACACATATCTACTCTTTTGATAATTATGTGATCGATGGACTGCCGTTCATATAAGCACATTCCTAAAATTTGATTCAATCACTGGGAAATTCGCTTTATCCACATTTGCTTCAAAAATTGTCAAGTAGTACGTCAGCATGTTGAATATTCACGTTTATTTCAATGTTCACTTTTTGATTGCACGAATCACTCAGAGGAATAGAGTTTCTAAGATCATGCACTTCTAATTTTGACATCTTTTTTTTACATTGCACAAATGCAATGTGCACTTATATGCCATGGCTCGTCAAATTAGCAAAAAAATAACGTAAGCACATTCCCTAATTGGCCTTTTGCATTTTGGAAGAAAAATTAGGCACTGAATCTAGATTTAATTATTGTTGGGTCCTGTTTTGAATTGTCTAAAGCAATGATACCAAGAATTTTGAAAGGTTGAAGAAAGTGCTCTATTGGATAATTTTCAAAATCTTCAGAGTAGGAAAGAAGATTTATTTTGGCCTAAAGAAAGTATGAGACTGCAAAAGTATTCTTTATATCATTCTTGTGCTCGTACCATTAATTCACCAAAATGTTCATTTGTATTCAGTGTCTTCCATGTGAAATTATTGTCATCCATGGTCATTGAATGTCTTCATCTCCCTTCTTGCGATCCATTTGATAAGTGATTGATGCGTTTGGTCGTGGCTTTTTGAGCTGATTGGTTATTATTATCATTAATATAACTACTATTATTATTTATATTACCAATAGAAATATAATCATCTTTTGACAAATTTAAGGCATCTCACTCATTATTGAACTTTTTCGGCAACTGAATTGCATTCTCTTAAATCAGTTTATTTATTTATTTATTTATTTTTTTTTTGGTATCTGTACCAAACAAAATTGAGCACGTCCAAGATTCCAAGCGTCTAGGTCTTGATAGCGGCGTTATTCAAATAATTGTGAGAAGAGAATCCGGTGAGGAGCCTCGAATTTTTATCTTTCTCTGATAATCACATTTACTTAGGCAATTTTTTGTATTCTCGTTCCAACTAGTGGTTTTATAGTTGACTTTTTAAAATTTGTTTATATTGTAGGCGTTTGAGAAGAGAGGAGAAAATTTTTGTTATAAGTCGCAACAGTTACAACTGAGCTGAATCTTAGATGACGTGATGATTGTATGTAAATATAAAATCGCGTATCCAGTATCGTCTTAGACTTTAGATTTCATCTGCTTACATGTAATGATAATGTACGGAATGGCCACATTTTACACTTTCGTTATGCAATTTTTACGCTGATTTGTAAGTGTACAGAATTCATGTATCAAAATCTCGAGCAATATATAACAAATACTTCACACAAAACTTGTCTTTATTTTGAAAAAAAAGAGACTGCTTACTGCACGCTTTTTGCCACAGTTGTACATCCTTTCTATTTAACAATTGCAGAATCCTCACGATTCTATTAGCTCATTGTGCCTGGTATTATGCGCTTCTTATCGATGATTATTACGATGGTCTCTAAGGTTCATAACGTACATTGTATAAATTGTTGTCACGGTATGTACACACACACTCATAAGTATGTTTGAGAGAGCCCAGCAGTAATTAGCAAATTTGCTTGAATCGCTGAAGTCAATTACTCTGGATTCAATGTCCTCAGCCAATGCTCTTCACTCACATCTATCTGATCGGATTGCATTAAAAAATTTGACGAAACAATTTCATGCAGTTCGCTCGGAATTGAAAAACCATAATTCCAAGCTGAGTAATTGATTTTCACTTATCTCATCAGATCTAGCTGCTAATTGTAGATCCAGGACTAAAACTTAGTTGAAGCGATGTCCACGATTCACATTGACTGACGCCGAATTTTCATCAGGTCCATGAGCGGCAAACCGCACGCATGCGAACTAGGTCAGAATGGTTCTTGACTCCGGTCGGCGAGAGATTATCCGCAACAGATAGCGATCCTGTGATGGCTGTGCACGTTTTTCGTGGCTCTAACAAATCATCTTCCGGCAATATTGGTACGACACTATTCATTTTTTATTTGTCCCAAAGAGAGGAGACTTTGGATGGCACGATTACTCACAATTCTCTAATTATTCTCAGCGACGGGACTGAGTGCGAGCGCAGAGTCGGTGAAGCGACCAAGCTTACGGCGGAACTCGTCGAGGGAAAAGTCTCGGCTCCATCGGAGCTCGTCGCGTCGCAACAAGGAGAACGGAGCCAAAGCTCGAAGCGGCGGCTCCGAAAGTTCCAAGTCGCGATCGCTCGAAACTGTCAAGGCCAAGAGCTCGAGGGTGATGATGGACCAGCAGCCGGCCGAGAAAATACTCAAAAACAGCGACGAGCTCAATTCCAAGCAAAACAGTCCCGGTAAGCAGGTGGACATCTCGATCGGACCTCAGGATTGCACCGAGATGGACGTGCAAACTTTCCACGTTACGCTAACGTATAAGCCACGAATTTAGGCATCTCCCGACGGCCGTTGAGGGGCTCACCTTCTCTTCTCGGGAGCCTTCATCTCGCAAATTTTGTATCTCTGGTAAGAGGTTGGAGAGACTCGTTGATGCTGTGGAGGAACAAAGTTGAGAGGATTTCAGAGTCCTTATCTTCATTGCTTACTCGGTGACATGGTTGACTTGCTGCGTTTTTCTATGAATTTCTGAGATATCGCGAATCTAAAAAGTAACGCCGATTCTGTGAGTTTTGTAGCATCGGCGTCCCTTTCGATATCTGCTACATCTCAGAAATCCACGGAAGAATCTGAAACTGGACAATGTCCGTATCTGACGCCCCCTAAGGAAAGTAGACTCTGGTCGCGAGAAGATAAGGGTTCGAGTCGATGTAATCATCACTCTGACGATCTACTTCGGGAATTTCTTTACTATGACAGCTTTTGATCATCTTTCAAGGGTTGGAATGGTTACAATGCCCGCCCTCCACTTTCTCAATCCGGGTGATTAATCAATGTGAAGCGAAAGTCTCCAACAGAGATACACTGTTTGTTCGATGAAAACTTGATAGCTCCAAGCATTAAAAAAGAATCGAAACGCGATATTCAGTCGCGAAAAATACAGCCAAATTTTTCAAATTGATTCGATATTTACGACTGTAAGTTTTCAATGAACCTTTATCGTACAAATTCATTCTTGTATAAGTGTATTCAAGTTCGATACGGCATACGCATCTTTTTCAAGTCCCTCATCTCGTAACCAGGATGGAGAAATTTAGAATTTTTCAAACATTTATTGTTATGCATAGAATTTTACATTTTTATGTAAAAGGACGTTGATACGTTTTTAAGGAATGTAGTAAGGATGTATCTTGGATTTGATCTCGGATGATTATTTACATACTGCCGAGAGGAAAAAAAACCTACGTTACCGTAGGTATAGTGCGTTTTCTGTTGAATGTATTGTGCCCCGCCGATTGTTTCAATTGAAATTTCTGACTGAACTATGACGATTAGGAAATGCAAAAAATTAGTGAGAGAACAAACTCACTATCGGAACACGCACAGTGATTGATTGATATTAATTATCATACGCGAAATCAAATTGTTGACTGAACTATACCAGAGACTAAGAAAGGTAAGCCGTCATCCTTTTAGTTGAGTCTGATTTACGCAAAAGAATTCTAAATTTTTGCATTTTAACTTTTGACTTCATTCCATTTGTCAAGTCTTACCTTTCGGATACTCATCAACGAATATGATACTTTGCATCATTCCAAGCGCATTTAAAGCTAAATGTGAAAAATCGTTAAATAGATCAAATTATAAAAAAAAAAAAACAATTTTGCGAATCATAATGAATTTCGCGAAATTTAATACTAAGACGAGTGTATTAGTGTAAACTCCTTAATTGGTATCGTGTTTGATTATTCACGAGACCAGAAATTCGTAGGATGAAACGAAAGTATTAACAACAATCGTGGCGCAAAGCCTAACGAAATGAGAGCTCTCTATAAAGCAGTAAAGAATAAACAGTAGTTGAACAATCACTTGCCATTGTATGAAGACTCTGTTCGATATGTATATCTCACAGAACGACGTTTGCCTTAAGCTTCTTGGAAAAGTTGAAATCAATATCTTTCTTTGAAAGAAATATATAATCTCAAAATGAGATGTCACTGACAGAATTCAACGCAGACTTATTAATAACATCAAGGCATAAGCATCACATATAACTGTCTCACTGGCTACATGAGAAATTTTAGAGTTTTAGTTTCATGCATTAGATAATTTTGTCATTAGATTTTCATCTAGACTACTAAAATAAAATATCATGTATTCGGATACTATGAGTAGCAGTAGCAGTACTATAGTAGTAGTAGAAGTAGTAGTCTATTTAACGATTGATATTTAACACACAAAATGATTTAACACATCCCTTAGTATGATATGTTGCTCATAAAGGTGGTTCACTCGGCTAAACTTTAAAAAATAAGATGTCTTGGCATTTTCCTTTTTCCTTTATTGAGTCGGTTAATAGATTGGAGCGCTATAAATCTCTTCAAAGTCTCATCAACGTTTCAAAAGTTACACGGGAGAGATAGAGATTTGATTTTTTACCTTGAATAGCTTCAAAATGAAAACTAAAAAAATGTATTTTCGGGAGTTTTGTCACACAAAAATCTCTTCGAAATTTTTATAAAAATTGACCATTTTGTTCGACGATGAATCAAAAAATTAATCGACGATTAGAAAAAGGTAATGCGAGTTCTGATATGGGTCGTGTGGAACATTCCAGTGAGGTTTCGTATAGATCAATCGATTCAATAGAAAAGAAAAATACAACATTTCCAACAGCGGGAATGAGGTCTGTCTCGCACATATCTATCCATCTCTCTTTTACCGAGTGAATCTCTTTGAAAATAGGTCGTCCATAGATCCACATACATTCTAATGTATGTGTATTCTTGAGTTTGCTTGCGATTTCTATGTGATTCTTTCTTGCTTTCCCTTTTCTCTCCTCCATATTCATTCTTCCAGCCAGCCTATTCGGTCGTCGTGACTCTTTCTAATCACGTGCTCTTTCTCCCTCGTGTAAACGTCATCCTTTGGATTTCTCACATGTAATCAATTCGTATTACTTTCTTGATTTTTTGTCTTCTCTTTTCCTCTCAATCACTTCCCAGTGTTTTTTTTAAGTGGACCCTTTCTCGCTTTTCACAAGTATTCTTTATATCTCGGAGCTCTTATTCTGGCCTCAGAATCACCCTTAATTTCTTGTTTCATGACTAACTAGATGGTTTGGAGTGCTGCTCTGTGGCTTGATTCCTATTCAAATATTTTGTTGATAAACTTTCGTTACGCGGCCTTTTTTTCATCCCAATATTTCTGCACCATACAGTACTGTAATCCATTAATCTTTTGAGATTTTTTCTTCTGTATCCCAGATTTTTACTACCGCTACATAAACTTTTTTATCGTCTGTATATTAAAGGAATATCATTTCTATCGTCTCTTCGTACAACATAGCTCAAAAATTTTAATCTCTTTGTCTGTTCAATCTTTTTCTTCACCCTTTTCTTTTATTCGTGCAGTTTTAATCTCTGATGAGGCTATTTTTCTTCCACTCGAGTATTTTCTATTTTTCTGTATCTAGTTCCAAACTTTGTCTCTTCCACCCGTCCCCTAGTCTTTTCATTCATTTTTCCATTTCTGCCAAATCATTTGCGATTACGTAAAATTCGATTTAGTAACTTTTTCCTTTCAACTCTTACCTTCTCTCTAGCATTCACCCTTCTTGAGCCTTTTCTACTCCTATAAACAAACCTACCACCCTACGTTAGAAATCGTGGAGTTGCGGGCAACCTTGTCTTCTATAAAACAATTCCCCATCTCCTCCCTTTTCACTGCATTTTGTTTTTTCTTATTCTCTGGCTCCTGACCTTGATTGTTCTTCTTTCCCTAATTCGCCCTAATTCTTCCTTCTTCATTCTACCAAAGCCCCGGCCAGATCAACAAATAGTGTTATGCATACAAATTTACCTTTTTGTCTGTTGCTATGAATTCCTTAATTGCGTGTATTCATGCTCTGTTGTCTCCTAAATGCCAAATATTAATCTTGGTCCTCTTTTTCTCTTTCAAAAATCATCATTCTAAAGAGTCTGTGTTCAGTGAAGGAAAATGCACCTTATGGTAAACGATCCCAACTTTGAAAACAGACTTTTCTTTTCTCATCTCATGCAATATCTTTCTGTTTTTTTGTTTTTTTTTCACTTACTCGGATGCAATAAGCGTCTTGATAACTGTGCATTAAGCTCTGTTCCTTTTCTTCCTTGACTTGGGGTATTTCTTTTGAAATCACCACGCGTTTCACGCCTCATACCTAGATTATTCGGTTCTATTGCGATCTATCAAAACTTTGCTGATTATGCTAATCAAACACAAGCAAAGATCTTGAAGGCTTATGAAAAATGATTTTCCATTTGAATTGTAACGCTGAGTTATGGGTCATCATTTCAACTTGCGCATGTTAAAGGGCTTGTCATTTTAGACCTTTGATATCATTCTATCTGAATAGAACAAAAAAGAAGAAGTTAATTTCAATTTCATCTTACGTTTGATTGAATGAGAGCACGACATACGTCACGACTTGATGTTTGCATGAATAAGTAAAATGAAAAGAAGATAAAGAAAAGTATCATCTCAAGCCCACTCCTAGGAAACTATTGAATGGAAACAAGCGTAAGTTATGCCTATGCCTCAAATATATTATTCATATAAGTGGAATGTAGGCACAATCTGTTGCCTTTTTTCGAATACGTAGGTTTTGTATAAGAAAACTCGGGCCTTTCTCTCGAGTAAATTTTAATCGAAAAAACCGTTTCCCAACTGTTTTACTCATATTTTGTATGTATATAATGATTTTTCAATCAAATACTATTCCAGTTGAAGAAGATTTCAATTTAATATAAGTGATAGAGATGAAGAAAAACGACGTCATCTATGTTATCAGGTTTTTATTCATTTATTATTTTATTTTTGCTAGCACCAAAGAAATTCTATCAAATGTAGCAACCTATATTGTTTCAACCTGGTTTCAGTGATAACTGTATGAGTGACTGATGTTTTTTATCTACAGAAATGTCATTTGAATCAATAGTTGTTTAGAAAAATGATTCTTGATTGCGTCATTATGTGCATATCACTAGATTTTAAAGTTTTCTTCTCCACTGAATTTATTTCAATACCGACTTATGAAATTCAAATATATGTATATTATTACTTTTAATCCGACTATATTCACCATCAGTATTTGATACTCAATTGAAAACTTTTCCTTTTGCAATAATTATCGCGTACACTAAAAAAGTAAAAACTGCGAAACTCCTTTTCGCTCCTAGATTTGTACGGAAATATAAATTGATTCTTATCAATGCGTGAATATATCAATCTGTGATCTCCTGACACCGGATTATATATATATTGATTAATTAATAAAAGTCTTCAAGCATGAAAAAGCTGTTGATCAATGAATTTGCTAATCTACCTTTTGACGTGGTATTATAGTTTTATTTTATGTACATGAGATATATCACAAAGCTTTTCCACAATCAATCTTACTGATCACCTTTTTAGAACATCTATAAAAGTCTCTCGAGGTAAGGCGATATTGCCAACCATCCTCATTTTCTTCTTACCGTCCGCTTGTCTAGCTAATAATTTTCTTCTTCTGGTGACATCACCACCATACTGAAAATTTACAATGAATGTGAGTTGAGTATTTCTCAATATCAAATTTAGCAATGAAATCATTACCAGTTTTGCAGTCACATCTTTTCTATAAGGTTTCAAATTTTCTCTAGCTATGATTTTAGACCTTACACAGGCTTGAATTGCTATGAGAAATTGTTGTCGAGGAATGATGTCCATTAATTTCAAACACATTTTCCTTGCCCTCTCAGTAGCTTTTGATGAATGTACCAAGGTACTCAATTCTTCAACATGATGACCATTGAGTAATATATCCATCTACAATCAGTTGAGGTTCTATATTGGCATATCATAGTAAAGAACCTCGAGCTTTCTTCCACTAAATGATTGAAAAGATGAAAAATTGCTGAAATTGAGAAATTATTACCTTTACTATATCTGCTAATTCATAACCGTCGTCCTCGTAATCAAAGCTAGCAAAGCCAGAGGTCAGAGATTTGAGCTCATCATGGAAATCGACGATTATTTCGTTCAAAGGTAGTTGAAATTGTATCATCATCCTTTCATTATCTATATTCTTGGTGGATTTCTCTCTTCCTCTCCTCTCCATGCAAAGTCCTATTACTGGCCCAAAATATTTATCTGAAAGAGATAGATCAAAAAATTCCATTTTTGCAAATTTGGACAATAAATAGCTCAACTATTATCGATGAGAATAAATCATCATCCACTTTTGTAATACTATATATGATACTAAAGAAGCAGCATGTGCAAATTATCAACGAATTTTGAAATCACTGACATAATTGTCCGTACCTGGAGTTATAATTGTGGCTATAACCATGGGTTCATAAATCTCTGTACTTAGTTGTGAATCAGGAAAGTGCGCTGGATTGCTGAAATATATTTCATCATCCATGTGTTTCGCAATTTTCCTTCTCTTATCAATTTTTGCCTTATAAGTAACACCGGGAGCCGTGAGAACTGCTTGAGCATCATATTCTTGATCAAGACGTTGAGTAAAGACTTCCATGTGAAGAAGGCCAAGAAAACCAAGACGCCAACCTTGGCCTAGCGCTGGGCTATAAAATGAGATAATTCATCTAAGACTGGACTTTCACAACCCACACTGATTATAGAAGTTTACAGAAGCGAAAATTTTCAAAAATTTCAGCGATATATGATCACGTTGTAATATCAAAGTATTGAGGTCTATGATTATTTACATGAAGAGGAAAGCACATACATTGTACAAGATGTAGACTTAATCATTTGCTGAAAACTATAACATTGCAATAACGGTTTTACCTGGATTCTTTCATCACTGAAACTGCATTATCGTTCAGAGTTAATTTTTCAATAGCACTTTCAAGAGCTTGATGAAGCGATTGATCCATGGGATAGACACCAGCATAGACCATTGGTTTGCTTTCCTTGAATCCAGGCAATGGATCCACCGTTTCATTTTTTAGATGAAGGGTATCTCCTATGAAAGCTTCCTTGGAAGATCTCATATTACAAGTCAGACATCCCACTTGACCAGCCAATCTAGTAATTACAAGAAAGTTGATTGATGATGACAGCAATTGTTCTCTTTTATAAATTAGTCTTGAGAGGAAGAATATTGAAGAGAGAAAATCAATTTACAATAACTCACATGCTCTTGACTGGTTCTTCATCTGGCCTGAGGAAAGCCAATGACTTTACCTCATATGATTTTCCAGTATGGCAAGAAGTTATTTGATCACCAACAGATATGACACCATCCTTTACAAAGATTAATGAGATAGCACCCTTGTAACGGTCATACCAGCTATCAAAAATTAGTGCTCTCAATGATGAATCTCTGGCGACTGGTGGAGGAGGAACTCTTTCAATAATAGCCTCTAAGATTCTTTCAACATTTGTGCCATTTTTAGCTGAAATTTTTATAATTTCATTGGTATCTATGTCAAATAAGGCGTTCAACTGTTTGACAACTCTCTCAGGGTTTGCATTTTTCAGATCAATCTTGTTTATCACTGGGATTATTGTGAGATCATTCCCAAACGCAAGGTAGAAATTGGCAACCGTCTGAGCTTGTACACCATCATTGGCATCAACCAGAAGTATAACACCTTGACATGCAGCCAGAGAGCGGTACACTTCTGAAGCAAAATCAACATGGCCTGGTGTATCAATGAGATTCAACAGATATTCTTTCCCATTGAATACATATTTGAGTGATGCCGTTTGGGCTTTCACCGTTATTCCTCTCTCTTTTTCTACTTGCAATTTGTCCAACACTTGCATACCAGAATTCGACTTGATAGCTCCAGTCATTTCCAGTAATCTATCAGCAAGTGTACTTTTTCCATGATCGACATGGGCTATTATACTAAAATTACGAATATTTTCTATGGGGGTTGGATATTCTTTTAGGGATGTTCCATCATGATTTGCTGAGTAGTGACAGGAAAGTAGAATTGGAGAGCACCTAAAATCAAAAGCATTGAATAATTCAGTCACTCTATCAAGGGAAGAAGTGAAGAATATTTTTCATTTACCTCTGTTTACGTATATGGCATAGCAGAAGTTGTTGCTTCAGCCGATTCAAAATTGATGGGTTACAGGACAAAATTCTGGACCTCATAATTAACTAGGGTGCTTTCAACGTGTCATTTTGGATCCACCCATGGTACCCATTTCATCTCCAGTCCATAAAAATTACAGAGGAAGCAATTAGTATCATGTATCCTCTACAGACTCACTCATGCTGCAGACGACACTTTTTTCGCCGGAAAGGCGCCCGCTGCAGGCGGTGGCCATGTGCAAAATCAGAAGGGAGTGGGGGTAAACGAGTTGGAGCATCGGCTGCTACGATGGAAGTCGAGAAATTTTGATTTGACGATTTGACATAACGATCATTAGCGTGTCGAAATTGGGCTAGGTCAGTGCGGACAAGTGCGGAAAATGGCGCTAAATGGTATTTGTGTAGCGGCACAGATCCGACGAATTTTCCATTTTTCCAAGTTTTTTGTGGGCGGTATGAATGAAAGTAGTGTTCAAGAGTTGACTCACGTGAGGACTTTCAATTTTGCGAGGCAACAATACTTTAGCACGATAAAGAATCCTCTAAATCCGAGGGATATTGGGAAAAAAGTGGACCCAAATGCTCCAAGGCGTCAGCAACCAGAAAAGCAGAAAAAAAACTTGACGAGCCCTGAAATTACTTTGTTGAGCCCAGAGGATAAATTGACTAAGGCTACTTTGGAACAAGCTGAAAAATTGGCCAAGCGGAGAAATCTGAAGCTCGTAAAAATTGTTGACTTTGATACCAAGACTGAGAGAGCTGTGTACAAACTCATGACAACCAGTCAATTCTTTGAGGAGGAATATAAATCCAAGGAGCTCCAGAAACAGGCTAAAAAATCAGATTGCAAGGAACAAAAGATGTTCACTATTTCCACTAAAATAGATAACCACGATCTTCAAATTAAAATCAAGCAAATCTTCAAAACTATCCAGAAGAGGCATGAGGTTTGCATCTACGTCACCACAGATGGAAATCCTCCTAGAGTGGTAATTATTTAGACTGGCACATACAATCACTCTGTGACTTCAGGAATTCTCAGTTTCTTGACATGAATTCATTTACTTATTCTTTTAGGATGAAATTTCTGCCATCATTCAAGAGGGCGTAGCTGAGATAGCATCTCAACATAAGGTAGTTAAAGAGAGCCATGGTAATTTAAGATTAAAGTTCTACCCCAAAACTGTAAAAGAAATGGAGATGGATGCACAAAGTAAAGCTGAAAATGAAAAAAATAATAAAAGTGAAGATAACAAAACAAATTCCTCAAGTAAAAAGAGTGAGAAGATGAAATTAGACAAGGAAGAGATTGAAACATCTGCAACACAGTGAAATTGTTTTCAACCATGTACAGAACAATGTAAAAATTGGAGTCTAAGTGAGTAAATGATACTTAAATTCTGATTTTTATTCAAGTGCAGTCTAAACCTGAGTTAGACTTTTGTATCAGGGGAATCCTAGATTCTTCAGATTGTCCATTCAAGACATCTTCATGATATGATTGTCAATCAATGGTAGAGCTTTCAATGCTCAGCATCTCATGTATAATAAGAGAGTATTCAGGAAGATATGTATTTTTGTAGTGAAAACACTACAACTCCTCAAACCTCGAGAGTAACATTCTACATCACTCTTGAGTAAAGTTGTTGACAAATTGAAATATTCCTCTGACATATTGATGTACATATTAGTGCTGTACAATGTTGTATCTAATGTAATATAAATTCGCGTGTTGGGATAGAAAATATGATTGACTGTGTTTACAAACAGCGCAGTGCCAAGTAATAATCCGCTGTTTACTCCAAGGAGACCATATACATATAACAAATCTAGTCTATTTGTATATATGTAGTATTTGAAATCGCTTGTTACCTTTTTTCGATTTTTTGTGAAGCAGAGTGATTAATGATTCATTTCGTCTGAACAATAACATAATTATTGTTCAACAATGGAAGAAACGATCCAGAATTATTGTTTTTTCAGTGTATCCTGATAGGAACATGAAAGGTAGTATCTTAATACCTTTGGACTGGTTTTACCAAGAATCTATACAGGAATTGTAGGAACTGTAAAGTTACAAATTAGTTCATAAAAATTTTCTCCCAAGAAAAAAGCTGTGTTCTTGCGTTAATTTCTACCTTTGAACAAATTAAGTTTCAACATTGATCTCAGCAACTCATCCTCTATAAATAGTAACAGATGAATAAGATTTTGGTGATGTTGATAAATTAACACTTCTCGTAGAATCACTTCGAATCAGACAGTTTCATTCACACACCTATAGCAAGATGAATTCAATTGTCTATTTCTTGATTCAATTCATCATTACTAAGCCTTTACACAAATCCAAAAACATGATTCATTCGGACGCTGAGTGACCGCATTGATGTGATTTCAAATTTGCTAGCACTGAGCCATTTATATGAGCAATGAGGAATGAATCAAATTTTATATCGATATACACCGAGTTTGACACATTTTTTTTCACCTCATATGTTTCATCGGCAAAGAATCGTACAGATACCCTCCATATGCTTTAGCACGGTCAAAAATAAGTAATAACGTAGTAAGATCTTGGATCTACCTGCTTCATGGCTTTCCCTCTTAGTGGCTTGGACCGAAGAAACATGTTTTATATATTTACAGTTAAGTTTAATCATCTTACCGTAGTGCCAGGTCTCGAAAAGTTATTCTGAGTCGGAAAATAACAAGTAGTCAAAACATGGTGAAAAATGTCAAAATTGTAGACCCGAAAAATGTTTGATTTTTACTAAAAAAAAAAAAACATCATTCTTGTGGCAACGTGTTTCTCTAACATCTAGAAAATTGTCTGAACTTTTTCAGATTTTTATGATACAACAAAAGTTATCACAACCTTCTGAAAAATACACTTGTTTACATATATGCGGCCTGAAATAGTCAGGGCGTCGAGTCGATTCTTCTACTTTTATCAGAAACTCCTGTTGATTTGCTCCATCACTTGGAGTTACTTTGAAAAAATATTATTCAACTAATATAATTTCGCTCAAGTTAATTATTGTTTGTCTTATCTTCATCCTATGATTTCTCGTTTCCAAATTGCAACATTCAATCTAGGACCAATCGTGTAAGCAAATCACCGAAATAGTTCGGGTGTACCCGTTGATAAGAGATGTATCATGTATTCTGAAAGTGCATTATGCCATAATCATAGGCCAAATTCGGTGCCATTCTATATAGCTGCCAGAATAACGAAATGACATTGGAAGATCAAATCATGGAGTTTACTGTACTGAAATCACTGTCAAACGTCGAATTTTCATGCCTGAATCTGATTTAACAGTTTCGAGCTCGGATGATGGTTTGAATGAATTTGAAATCAGTAAATATATATGACCGGTCTTATGTATGAAACGCACTAACATCAAGCGTAGAGGAATTTTTTTTCGATGTTTCTCATCTCATCTTTGTAAAAAGTTACTTCCATCAAAATTCTCTCGATGAACCCTGGCAACCGTACGAGGCTCGGAAGGTGCACATATCGAAGTGAAGTGATCCATTTCGATATGTGACAAAGCCATCAAATTACCCGAGAATAGTCGGTAAATTAGCCGAGATAATTTGTTTCGCAAAGCCGATCATATATACTTAATGATTTGAACTTCCCGTGAGTGGTTATACCCGGTCATATTGATCGAGCATCTAAATTGATTTGAATGAATTTGAGTCTGAAAAATCGTAGGTAACGAAAGTTGTTCATCTTATTCAGCCAATTGGGGCAAACTGTAGAGGCTGACATCTAATTTTAACATTGAATCTTCGATCTCAGCATTTATGAATTCTAATTCTTAACTGACTCCATCAAACAAGCGTGCTTGGATTGTGGGATGAGATTTTTCCACTCCATTTATTATTTCCGACTCTTGGCGATTGAAAGTATTTGGTGATTCTACCGACTTTTTCATATTCTGCGAAAATTTTTTTTTTGATATTCTGTGCGTAAGAGTTGACTTTGCACGCAGTTTGGCAACTTTCACTCACAGATTGTTAAAAAATATAGTTCGATACACGGGCGTAGAACCTGTTTTTCGCATCCTCGCGATGACTCCGGCTCAAACCGCATCCACCACTCAGACGCGATAAAAATTTTTTACGCCCTTGTATCGAAATGTACTGTTTGGCAACTCTGTGCGCAAAGTTGTGAAAAAGAGTAACTTCTCTCCATTATTTACAATGCAAGAAGGAATGCAGAAAATACATGTCGCACAGGTTTTCCTTTCACGCTATTTTGAAGTGTGTGTGGATGTAACTTCTCGCACGAATGTAGTGGGTGAATTTTCTTTCACGCACAATTCTGAAATATGAGTTCACATGCTCCCTCCTAATCCGTTATTCTTATCTTCCTACTTTTGTTCTCCCAGTCGTTTTGCATGGAAGGTGAGCTATTCAATTACAACTTTGCGCACAGTTCCAAAATATCTTACGCAAAACGTGCTAAAAGTTTCCGCATGCGTTGCCCTCTCGTGCGAAAAGTCACATTCACGCACTTTTTCAAATTTCCGCTTCACGTAAATGCGTGAATGTATTCTTCTGTGTGAAAAATTTGAAAGTGTGCGGAAATGCATGTGACTTCTCGTGCTCGTTCGGCGACTCGTGTGGAAATTGTCTTTATCGCACTTGTTGCGTAATATACTATTTTGCTAGCAGCGCGGCTGAGCGGCGGGCAGGAAAGTACGTGATTCTCTCTCGCTTTATGACGAGCAGGATCCATCTGTACTTTCTCTCCCTCATAGTAAAATAGTAAAATACGCTGCTACATGGTTGATTTCGTTGAAACTGCACGATTGGCTGTCCCGATCTGGTAATCATGGAAAATCGGACAATACTCTCATAGTCTACCATTTTTCCATGCTGTATCTATCGAAAAGTATGTGGCACAATAGTTTTCAGAGTGAAAACCAATTTCTTGATAGCCCCGTACAGTCATATGGACCCAAAATGCCCGTAGCGTGGCATGTTAGTAGCTCAATTCTCGCCCTCCATGTGCATAAAATTCACATAAAATGTTGAACAATCGATTCCTGCAATTGCTGTGATATGTTATATTCATCACTGAAACGAGTATCTAGACATTTCGAGATTTTGTCCTTGGGTTTTGCTCACTATTCATGGTGTTGCTTCTTAATTATTTTTCGAGTCTCAAAACCCCTCTGTACCAATTTCATTACTACTTGGAAAAGTTCATGTTCGAAATTCCTCCCTCACCCTAGCCGTAGATTGATCATCTACCGAAAGATGTGAAAAGATACTCGATTCCTCCGGTGAGTTCGGGTTTCCTTATCCTTGCAGCGGAGGAGGGGCGCAAGCTTCGGTAACGAATCGCGGCGAGAAAAAGATATTGTAATTCTGCATTGAGCGGGGCTTTCGCTTTCCAAGTATGTGTCGATAGATAGATCTCTTCGAGTAGAATGCAAATAGGTATACCTATTTTCGTTCTACTCCTAGATTATAGATGTGAGTTACAGATCGGAAAGAGGGTGGAAAAAAGATATAAAAAAATGGGGTGAGAATTCTCCGCACCGATTATACAAAGTTCTCTTTGAAAAAGCAATAGTTAATTCTAGAAAATTCGCAAGCCACTATGATCGGATTTTGCGTTGTCTTGCAATACTGGGATCGTAATATCGACTCGACGATGAAAAAGTCAGAGTGAATTGATATATTTTAGCCAGATCATAAATATCTATCATTACTGGAACGTTCTCGTGTTTGATTGCATATTTATACTCATTTAAGAGATTAAATTCACAAGTAAATGATTCGCGAATGACAGAGGAGATTCTGAAATCTCAAATTTTTTGTCATAATAATACTTGTGATCAAGAGAGATCCGGACTGCGCTGATTACACGACCAGGCCGGCCTCGACTTATCATTTATGGTATGGAGTCGAGGAGTACAACGTGCTTCATCAATTCAAATTTCATTTCACCAGTACCGGACCATCTAAGCATGCAGGCTATCACGGGAGGAGACATAATTTCAAGCAGTGTCTTGTACGCAGTTGTAATTCTGACAATGATTCATCTTTTTATCCGGTTCAGGAAAAAGGGGAGAATGGCTGATAAGCTTCCCGGACTCCCTGCGTATCCTTTCATCGGGAATTTGTACGTAAATCTTACAACTGACCCAGGTAAGCGTGTTCGATTCATTATTGAGATTTGTGCCAATAGAACCGCTCTTATTCAGGCAACTAATTGATGAAAGTTATTGAGATCATCGTAATTCAAAACTTAAGCATTTTTTTGTTCAGTTCTGGTGGGACTCTTTCTGAGTGAGTCTGAAATACGGCGTGTTCGACACAAAATAATCCGAACCCATAGGGTTTGTTGTTGGGATAATTTTGCCACAGTGATCGCAACTTTCCACTTAAGCAATCTTGAAAATAACTCGCCGAAAGTTTTGATTGGGCTGTGCAACTCAATTAGAAGGCAAAGATTATCACAGCGTCACAAGTCATGGGCCGCAAAGTCCAATAGGAGAAAATGCGATGAAATCTTATGATCATCTCAAAAGTTTGGAAAAGTTTCACCGACCATGGCGAAGTTGTTCCATTCGATGGTAGTGCTGGAATTTCATCCAAAATACTGTTTTGAAAAGATTTCGTTTCGCTTTTATAGAGTCGTCATAATATCCGATCAAGAAATTTCCTGACTGAACTCGAGGGGAAAAATGAGCTTTCCGTACCAACATTCATCATAGACTGATTAAAAATAAAACAAAACAATATTTCGAAAAAATGAGAACAATGCTCCCTGCGTACTGGTAAATGCACCACTGAGCAGAATTTTGAAACGATCCGCAAAAATTTTTTGAAGTACCTACTTTTGTTTATAGTGCAAATATACTATATAGTAAATTTTGTTTTAACGGATATCTCCCTTTAACGGACAATTTTAATGCGACGGGCCGAAATACGTTGGTTTTCATGGGAGTGGTACCCCCAAATAGCGGACATCTCTTCTTACGGACTTTTCGGCTTCCAATCCTTCATTCGTCAACTCAAAAACGTTAATCAGCGCAATATTCAAAGCTGCGGGCAATATTTTGTATAAAATTAATGATTATTTGTGAGACTTGTAGTTGACCAGTTGAAATCAATCCTCTCCTGAAGATTTTTCATGGTACTTAACGATACGAGTCTCCTTTCGTCTCCCAATGCCCAAATGTGTGCGGCAAATGAGGCGGCTAATGACAAAACTGACGGATAGATGATGATTGTTTCAGTTGAGTAGATTCAGAATATTCTCAAATAAAGTCAAGACCTACAATTTTTGGAAAAAAAGTATTTTTTGTGACAAAAAATAAGAATGCTTGCTCTATAATTCTTGCACATCGATCACTATCAATTTCATTCCTTGACTCCGATCGACATCCAATCGTAAAAAGCTTTTCAGCACTATAGCCTCAGAAATGTTCTTTTTTTTTGCATCAGAAAAATTGAGAAATATGAAATTGAAGATATGTACCGTTCAATCTCTGCAATGCACAACTGAAAATGGAGGATCAACAAGATGTAACAGTCGTAAACGGGATCTAAGTTTCAAGTTGTCCGCGTATCAAGGGTACGTTTACGTACGGTCATAATTCTATGAAGTCAAAACAACTCATATGATTTCTTTCTCATCCCGAAAAATCAATCGATCTTACACTAGAGTATATGCCTTCTTAGAGAGCATTCCTATCCCACTTATTTCAACACATTCGTGAGAATAATGTTTATTTTTGTGGGCTGAACGGGTGCGGCTATTTCTCTATATCTCATTTCAATCATGATGCGCTTCACTATTGAAAAAACATGTAGCGCGTTCGTATTACGTTTTCTTTCTTGCTCTTCCCGAGGCTCTTCCAGTCTCTTGCAATAGGAAGTGCCCAAATTTGAATAATAGGAACGAATTTCTTGAAAATTATGAACTTAGAGGTGACAAATGAGTTTTTTTTAGAGTTTTTTTGGACGATTTTATACCCTACAGAGATATTGGAAGTCGAAATACGCGAGAATAACAATGTAAGTCAAGGTGTAATTTGTTCAAATCAAGGCTCACCTTGATTCTTTCTGGAGAGGCTTGATGAAGGCTATCACAAGAAGTTAATGTATAGCTTCGGGGATGGTATAGATTATTAGAAACGGAAGGGCAAATCCGGATTGATGCATTGGGATAAACGGATTTCTTTACAAGTCTTCAAAATCGTCTTGAACGAGATGACGATATATTCGAATACAAGTCAGAGACAATGAAAGTCATTTAACGAGTTTGTCTTTCGTTGGACTTACATTTCAACGTGCACAGTTATCGAAAAACACTTGAAAGAAAAGAGGGGTGACCTCTCACGTTACATACTTTGTCGAAAATATTAATATTGTATGTCAATACACTACCTCCCGAAAGTAATGGATAATGCACGCTCGAACTCGAACGCGGTAACTCGGAAATCCTTGGGTCCACGGAAATAACAAAAAAAGAAACTTGAAACTCAGAAAAAATGCTACCATTCTGTGTTTTTTGAATATTTTTTAATATCTTTTTCATATTTATGATGAGGGTCAAAATTGTGAGAAAAAAATCCTTTCAATCAGAGGCCTGTCATTTTGAGAGAAATCAAGCTCAAACAAAATATCAGAATGACACTTATTGATCTCTTGAAGATCTTCAATATTTTTTTTCAAAATTTTTTTACGATGTTTTGGAGCCGAGTTATGAGCTTTGAAATATGGACAGTCGATACACAATGGCTAACAATACAAAATGAGAAAAACCACAAACGAGCATTTTGAAGACTTGAATTCATTAGTTCACATTGTGGTTATCTCTCCAACTTGATAATGTTAAGTTCTTAGTTTTACGTCTCGGCACCTGCTCTTTCGACCTCTATCCAGACGGCAGCCATGTGCGTGGGGTTGAGTTACGCTCAACCAGCGCGTCAGCAACTGCCAACTACCGATTTCACCTCGGTGAGGGGGGATTTACAGTTTAAGGTGGGTTCCGAACCACCGAGACCGCCGTAAAAAGCACATGAGAAAAAAATCTCAGTGGTGCCGACCGGGATTCGAACCCTGGCCTTCCGCGTGGGAGGCAAGGACCTTCTCCAACTTGATAAATCAATATTCAACACTCCAAAGTTAATGATACTGATCCGAAAAAAGGTTGACGGATGAATCCAACTCATAATTATTCGGGGGACTGCCGATCTTTCAGAGCTCATAATTCGTCTCCTAAACATTGTAGAGAATTTTTAAGAGAACGAAACTGAAGCTTTTGAAGAGATCTGCAAGTTGCAGTTTGAAATTTTATCTTAGCTTAATCTCTCCCGAAACGATGGGTCTTCGATTGGAAGGATTTGTCTTTCATTTTGTCAATACTTATCAGAATCATGAAAGAGGCACAAAAAGTATTCGAAAAAGACAGAACGATAGCATTTTGCTAAACTTCAAGACCTTGCTCTTATTTTTTCCTGAGACGTAAGGGTTTCCGACTTATCGCAATTCTACTGCGGGAGTGTATACTACATTACTTTTGAAAGGTAGTGTATGTACGGAATACTGATTATTGAATGAGAGGGCAAGCTATTGAACAATTTATTTCCTGATCCAAGCTGCAGTATGGAAGAATATAAGAGGATACGTTACTTCATTCTATCCTATTTCGAGATTCTGGTCGTTGACGGAAGCAGTTTTCAGCATCAATCATCCCGACGATATTGAGGTAATGATCAAGATTTCTTATATAGTACATTATTGTCCTGGGCGCGTCCGGCCATTTCGAGCGTTAGGCAAGTCCTCCGCGCCCGAAATGGCCGTACAAGCTCGGGACAATAATGAATTTTCATTATGAGAACCCTAAAACCGCGTTCAAACGCGGCAGTTTCGGGGTAGAATGTAAAAAATTCATTCACGATTAACCCGTCGTAAACAATCTGTTGGTATGGTATATGGACAAATCCCCAGGATTTACACACTACGGATCCAAAAATTAGTGCAACATCCGTCTTATTGTTATGCGTGAATTCAAATTAGTCAAATTTTGAATCTACTGTAGAAATCATCTGCACGCTTCAAAAACTTCCAATCTTTTTTCATTAGGTTTAATTCATCATAAACTGTTGAAATATACTTTTTCCGTCGTTTGCACTAGGAAAGTGCCTTTCCCGCACAGTTCTTCGGCTTTCTTTCCCAGACCAGACGACGGAAAAATAGTGTTCGACACTCGGGCGGGTGGTTTCCGCATCGTCGTGATAATTCCAAACCTCGCCTGCGGCTCGGGCCGGAAAATATCACTCGATCTGCGGAAACCAACTTTCCTGCCCTTGCATCGAAAACTACTATTTTCTGATTTATTCCCAAACCTATGTCAGTTCCCTATTCCAGCCATGAGCACTGTAAAAAATTGGTTGACTTTCAACCAAAAATTCTTTACAGTGAGGATATACTGCATCAGTAAACTACTGATGCAGTATCCTACACTGATAAAAACTACAAGACAAAACGAAATGCGAGTGTCGTCGATTTTCAGGTTACGGTTAGATATCGTCGTACTTATTTTCCATCTCTGTTAATAACAAAATAGCTCGAAACGGAGGTGAGATAGCCATACATCTTGGAAGTTCATAGAACTCTGGAGTCAACGCTTCTGTAAACATAATCATCCGGAGTACAGAACAGCCGAGGTCTTGAACTTCCGTGGTAATAACCCAGAAAGCACGTTTTGCTGCCATACTCATGCGTCTCTCTATGCATTATATTTCTCTTGTACTACTCTGACTTGATTTTTTAACTCTTGCCAAAATACACTCCATCGATCATCGCACGAAATTTCCATGATCACATGTCGGATACAAAGATCAGGTCGAGTTTTCATACAGTCTCCGAAAAGTGCGCTCTTGATATGGTGAATCAACTGAATTGAAATACCACACTGGAACGCCAAACGTAACGTGTCGATAATGTAGAAAGGTTCTAATATTGTTAGTACCTCTTACTAGTTGGTTTCTACGAACATTCAGTGAAACTACATTCACATTCATAAAATCCATCTAATTTGTGAAATCTCACTAGAAGATGGGCATGTGAATGGCTTAATGGGGAAGAGAAAAACACAACAATATCAAAAGGATAAACGGTAATCAAAACTGGAACGCTACATAGTTTTCTCGCTTTTGCCATCTTGGCTGATATAAAACATTCGTAACTAAGAATTCATCGAGCATTCTCTGCTTTGAATCAAGACAGAAAGTTCGGATCAAGATCATAGCCCTAAGCTTTAGTAAGATTTATCATGAAATGTCAATTCAGATTCTCCTCACAAGTCCAAAAGCATCCCAGAAAAAATGGCCTTATGATTCGGCAATGGGATTTTGGTTGAACGAGGGTTTGATAACAAGCTCAGGTATGGAATAATGATTCAAATTCTTTTCCGCAAGCTGTACGAAAATACATCAATAATAATCTTGGTTCCAGGGGAAAAATGGCGCCAGAGGCGGAAACTTTTGACGCCAATGTTTTACCGCAATGCCAGAGATACATACCTAAAAATTGTTCAGGAACATACCGATATAATGATCGAGAAAATGAAATCTGAAGGCAATGAAGCAGTCTATGATACTTGGTCTCTATCTAAAAATGTCACCTTCAGAATAATGTTGGGTAAGATTCGGTTAGTTTTTATAATATAACCTAGTCGGCAACGTACTCCCCCAAGAACTATCAGAGTATTTTTCAGAGAGCTCGTACAGATCTTTTATGAGAGTTCTCGTGAAATTTCTGGTAAATTGTCAAATTTCTGGACCAGTTATATTCCTAGAGAACTGACATTCAGTTTTTAGGGAGCTCCCCATTACTTCCCGGATAGCTTCGGCATTAATTCTCCGATGGTTTCCCAATTCGGAGTAAACCTCCGTGTTAAATTAGAAGGCACCGGAGAGGCCACATGGCCGCATCTCAAAGAAAACATGCGTTAATCAAATGGGCCAATATGACCACCGCCAAAACAGAGGTTTACTCTCAATAGCTCCCGGCCAGCGTTGGCGTTCGAGAGTGGGTAGCTCTCCCGTACAGCTAACAAGTGGAGGACCAACCTTGTGGATCACGGATTTGGCCAAAACTCTGGGAATCGTTTCGTTTCGGTGAGGAATGAAGATATCCCAGAGGGTTTATGCTAATAGGCTCTCTGTTCCGAGATACAGCTATGGACATTAGCATTGCTAGTATACCTAT